>CM076409.1:10183317-10285659 GCA_038363315.1 Mugilogobius chulae
AAAAAGAGAGAGGGGAGGGAGAGAGGAAAGAGGGAGAAAGAAAAGGGATAGAGAGAAAAAGAGGGAAGAAAAGTGGGGAGAGGGAGAGAGGAAAAAAGAGAAGAGGAAAGAGGAGAGAAGAGGAGAAGGGGGAAGGGGGAAGTGAGGAGAGAGGGAAAGAAGAGAGAGAGGAGAGTTAGAGAAAAAAGAGAAAGAGAGAGAGAAAAAAAAGAGGGCAGAGAAGAGAGGAAAGTGGGAAAGATGAAAAAGAGAACGGAGAAAGGAAAGAGGGAGAGAGAAAAAGATGGGGGGCAACATTTTCTCTTTTTATTTAAATTAAAATATTACAAATTGAAAGTGACAGTAAGAAGCTGCCCACACTGGAGAGAGAGAGAGAGAGAGTGGGGAGAGGGAAAGAGAGAGAAAGAGAAAGAGAGAGAGGGAAAAAGGGAGAGAGAGAGAGAGAGACAAAAGAGGAGAGAAAAAAGAGGAGAGATAGAGAGAGAGGGGAGAGGGAAAGGGAGAGACGATAGACAAAAAGAGAGAGGAGAGAAAAAGAAAGAGGAAAGAGGGAGAGGAGGAAAAGAGAGAGAAAGAGAGGGAGAGATAGAGAGTAAGAGGAAGAGGGAGAAAAGAAAGAGAAAACTAGAGAGAAAGAGAAAAGGGAAGAGAGGGGAGAGAAAAAAGATAGAGAGAGAAACAGAGAAAGAGAGGAGAGGGGTCCAAAAGAGAGAGAGGAAACAGAGAGAGGAGAGAAAGAAAGAGAGGAGAGGACAGAGAGAAAAAAGAGAAAGAAGAGGAGGGAGAGAGGAAAGAGGGAGAAGAGGAAAAGGGATAGAGAGAAAGAGAGGGAGAGAAAGTGGGGAGAGAGAGAGAGAGGGAGAGGGGGCAAAAGAGAGGAAAGAGGAGGAGAGATAGAGAAAAGAAAGAGAGAGGGGGAGAGAGAATAGAAAAAAGAGGAGAGAAAGAGAAGAAAGAAAAGAAAAGGTAAAGAGAGGAAAAGAGAGGATGGAGAGAGGAGAGGGAGAGAGAATGAGAGAGGCAGAGAAGAGAGAAAAAGGGGATGAGAGGGGGAGAGAGAGAAAGAGAAAGAGAGAAAGAGGGAGGAGAGAGAGAAGAAAAAAGAGGAAAGATGAAAATAGAGAGGGAGAGAGGAAGAGGGAGAGAGAAAGAGAATGTAGAAAAGAAGTGAAGTATCTATTATACTCCAGTCAAATGTGCTTAAACGATGGTAGTTTTTACAGTGTAAGTGACCGTGTGATAATAAAAGGAGCCGTAACTGTTTTAACGCCACATTCTTGTTTAACTCCAGAGATTAAAAAAAACACTAGAAACGCACTGGTTTTGTTCAAATTAACTTTACGGCCTCATTAAACGTGTTTATGTGAGAAAACGTAAAACTTCACTGTAAATCTACTAAACTCAACATGTTCTAGTTAATGAGCTGCTGGAGTCTTTTCAGTAACAAACTCAAACCAAATCAAAGTCTGAAAGTCTGAAAAAAAACAAATAACCAACAACATATAATAATAATTTAGCTAAAATATTCAGACAGTCAAGTGAACTACACAATGTTTTATGAAATGTGTGTGTGAATAATCTGTTGGGTTCACGCATTTCTTTTCTGTTTGTAACGCACCTGTGCATTACAAACAAAACAGGTGACTTGTAGTTACAGCTGTTAATACGTTTAAAAATGAATAAATCAATATATATGTTACAGGCAAAGTTGATAATCCAGCATTCTATCAATGCCTAGGCATTCTATAGAATGCCTAACAACTTTTAGGCAAAGTAGATAATCTCTGACAAACATCATTTTACTGGAATACAAACAAAAACACATACAATTTTAATTAAATTACAATCCAAATAGGGCCCAAGGGCCAAACTTGGCCCTCCAGTGGCGTGCTGATGTTAGAGTATTTATTTTAATACATTTTACAATTGGTTTATTTTCTCAAATATCAAGTCTATTTCCCCAAAACCCTATTAAAAGATTATTTATTATAATCTCAATGCAAACAAACTATGTATTTTTAAGGGTTAAAAAAAAAAAAATGTATTCCGCCCTTACATTTACTATGTATTTATTTGTCCATCTGAGGAAATGTTTTGGCACTTCTGTAAGGTCTTGACTTGTTGTGGTTGATTTGGTTGGTTGCCAAGAAAAAATGCAAGTAAAAAAGATTTTGATATGTTAAAAAAAGTACAATTTCTAATAGAATTTTGTTAAGACGCCAATGAGTGAGTGCAAAAAATAAAATGGATGAAAATGTCACCTTTCTGTAGCGATTGCAGTTTTTTTTTTTTTTTTTTTCATTTGTAATTTTAATCAAAATTAATTTCAAGCAGTTTACTATAATATACTCCATATCAAGTTTTTGCATATCTCCAAACAACAGTGATATTACCTAGCTCTAATTGCAGGAGTGATTGTGATTGATTGTAGTTAGTGGTTGGTTGTGGTTGGCTGTGGTTGGTGTTTGTAGTTTAGGGTTGTGGTAATGATTCTGGTTGGTGGTGATTGTGGTTAGTGGTTGTTGTGGTTTGGTTGGTTGGTGGTTGTGTTGGTGGTTATTGTGGTTGGTGGTTGGTTGATTGTGGTCGGGTTTGTGGTTGGTGGTTTGGGTTGGTGGCTTGTGTAATTGGTGATTGGTTGTGGTTGATTTGGTGTTGGTTGTTTGTGGTTGGTGGTAATGTGATTGGGTTGTTGGTAGTTGTGATTGGGTTGGTTGTTGTGGTTGGTGTTGTTTAAATTGGTGATTGGTTTGGTGAAGGTTGTGATTGTGGTTTGGTGGCAGTGAGTGGTTGGTTGTTGGTTGTTCTGGTGAGGGTAGTTGTGGTAAGGGTTGGTTGGGTTGGTTGTGGGATGATTGAACATCTGTTATCGTTGGGTAGTTGTGTTGGTTGTGGTAGCTAATGTCCATAATTTCAATTGTTTTCTATAAAAATAACAATAAATAAAAATAGTTTAAATGTTTTAGCAACTTTCTATAAATTGTAAATGGTCTATATTATAAAGCCACTTTTCTACCTTTCCAGGCACTCAAAGCGCTTTAAATCGAGTATCCATTCACCAAGTGTACACCAACATGAGGCAATGTGAGTTAACTGTCTTGCCCAAGACACAACGACAATCCACTCTGTCGGTCCCCCTGTTGCACCTGGGTTCCAGCCGAGTCTCCCATCTAAGACTAACCAGCTAACTTGCCTTAGCTTCTGATGATTGACGGGGATCAGGCTATTAACAAACAGGTTGGTCATCTTATAAAGGTTGCCAATTAGCTTTTGGAGAAAAAGAGAAGAAAAAAACAAAAAACAGAACCAAAACCATGTCTACAACTGACCATAACAAACAAACACACAACCACTACAGCAACAAATAAGGTTTTGCAGAAGGTGTCCAACCTTAGATTGGACTAACTTATTATGTAACAAGAGCAAAACCATGCATTTTTGGCTCAACTAAAAAACAAAAATTCATAATAAAATTATCTTTATTAGTCTTTAGGAAATAACTTTATATGCTTCTTGTAAGAAACATGTGTAATCCAAATAGAACTTCAAACATCAGCACTCATTTTGCAGACAAAGATTAGTCCTACTGGAGGCAAGTTGGCCTTGGCCCTATTTGGATGTATTTAATTAAAATTATGTTTTGTTTTGCTATTCCAATAAATGATGCTTTGTCAGAGGATTATCTACGTTGCCTCAAAAGTTGTTAGGCAATTCTATAGAAGGCCAGCATTGTATATAATGCCTAGGCCAAGTAGATATAACACATCTAATTTCCTACTTTGCCTGAACACACCAGCATTCTATAGAATGCCTGAATTATCAACTTTGCCTGTACATATACACTAAAAAACTGCTCATTTTTAAATAAACACATACTGCAAAATAAAAAAACAGAGAGCCAACTTTGTTATAGTCTAGTTCAGGGTGCCCAAACCTTTTTTCCCGCAGGCCAAATAATATACATTGAAAGCATGCCGAAGGCCAAACTTTAAATTTGGTTTTTTGAGAAAGTATGAAGATTAAATAGTCTTTTATTGACATGTTTTAGGAGATTACCCCTGATTTGGTGTCATTTGACAGTCTTTTTAACACAAATATTTAATCAAAATATCGTCCTAACAAACCCATCACTCCTTCGCGGGCCAAATTAAGCCCCTGGCGGGCCGAATTGGCCCAAAGGGGCCCACTTTGGGCACCACTGGTCTAATTACTCATTCTCAACCAAATGTCAAAGAGCCGCACTGATGTCTTTAAAGAGCCACATGTGGTTGCAGAGCCCTGGTTTAGATGCATCATTTTAACTCTTTCACTGCCAGCCCTATTCTGACTTTGGCCCCCTTCCCTGCCAGGACTTTTTGCTAATTTTAATCAATATTCACAGCTCCACAAAAAACTTTGTGCTACTGGAATCCTGACATGTTGTACATCAAATGAGACCTCCAAGTGTCTACTTTCATTTAAAAAATAATTGTTATTCTACATTATTCCCGTTCTCTTTTTATAGGCATTTGAAATTCCTTGTTTTCCATTAGATTTCAGCGTTTGAGCAGAAACTGTTAGCTGTTTCTGGCAGTTTAAGTCATGAACATAATGTATAACTATGGCATGATCAACTCAGTTTCGGTGACAGACTCCCAACTGGGGAATGACAAAGACCAACAACTGTTTAGAAATGTCTTCATAATGAGTCTTCAGATTTGAGCTAAATTATTGTTACTCTTGATCATTCTCCAATCAAACACTTGTTTTTTCTACAATTGAAAAGGTAAAAACCAAACAAACTAAAACCCGTGACCTGGAAGTACAAGCCCGTTGTCATGGCAACAGGAGGTGGAGAAGACGAAAGGTGTTGTGATGTAGTCTGTCCAATAAGCCTCATGTAACACAACTTATCTTCTCTATTTTGTCTTTCTCTTTGTCCCCTTCTCTTCTCTCTCTGCTTTTTCTCCTCACTCTCTCTTTCTCTCTTTCATTTAACTCTCTCCGCTCTCTATCTCTTTCTCGCTCTCTTCTTTCTCTCTCTCCCGATCTTTTTCTGTCTCTCCCTCTTTCTCTCTTCCTCTCTTTCCCTCTCTTTTCTCTCTCCTCACCCCCCTCTTTCTCCCCATCTTTTTCTCTCTCCTCTCTCTCTCCCTTTCTCTCTCCTCACCCGTTTCTCCCCATCTTTTTCTTTCTCTCTCTCCCCTATTCTCTCTCTCTTTTTCTTGTAAAACATAAAAATCTTTAACTCAAATTGTCACGTTACATCAACACAAAGGATTTAAATTCATTGAACTTATTAGACTTTTTTACAGTGAATCCACTTACAGTAAAACTCAAATAAAACTCTCTTCTCTCTCTCTTTTCTCCCCCTTTCTACCTCTTTACTCCCATCTCTTTCCTCTCTCTCTTCTCTTTCTCTCTCTTTACTCTCTCATTCCTCTCTCTTTTCTTTTTCCTATTTCTCTCTCTCTTTTGCATCCTCTCCCCTTCTCTCTTTGTTTCTCTTCTCTCTTTCCTCTTTCTTTCTATTTCCTTTCTCTTCTCTCTTTCTTTCTCCCCCTCTCTTTACTCCCTCTTTCCTCTCTCTCTTCTCTTTCTCTCTCTTCCATTTTTCCTCTCTCTTCTCCTTCTTTCTCCCTCTTTACTCCCCATCTCTTTCCTCTCTCTCTCTTTTCTTTTTCCTCTTTCTCTCTCTCTCTCTTTGTTCTCTCTCTACTTTCCTCTTTCTTTCTCTTTTCTTTTTCTTCTGTCTCTCTTTCTTCTTCCCTCTTTCCTCTCTCTCCTCTCTTTCTCTCTCTTTACTCTCTCATTCCTCTCTCTTTTCTTTTTCCTATTTCTCTCTCTCTGTTTCCCCCTCTCCCCTTCTCTCTTTGTTCTCTTCTCTCTTTCTTTCTTTCTCCCCCTCTCTTTACTTCCTCTTTCCTCTCTCTCGCTTCCTTCTATTTCCTCTTTCTCGCTCTTCCACTTTTTCATCTCTCTTCTCTCTCTCTCTTTGTTCCCTCTTCTCTCTCTCTCCTCTTTCCTCTCTCTCTTCTCTTTCCTCTCTCTCTCTTCACTTTCTCTCTCTTCCATTTTTCCTCTCTCTTCTCCTTCTTTCTCCCTCTTTAACTACCCATCTCTTTCCTCTCTCTCTTTTCTTTTTCCTCTTTCTCTCTCTCTTTGTTCTTTTCTACTTTACTTTTTCTTTCTCTTTTCTTTCTCTTCTGTCTCTCTTTCTTTCTTCCCCTCTTTATTGCTCTTTCCTCTCTCTCTCTCTCTCCTCTTTCTCTCTTTTCTCTCTCATCCATTTTTTCCTCTCTCTTCTCCCTCTCTTTGTTCCCTCTCCTCTCTCTTCTTTACTCTCCTCCCCCTCTCTTTTCTCTTTCTCTCTCTCTCTTTCATCTTTCTCTCTCTTCACTTTCCTCTTTCTCTCTCTTCCATTTTTTCCTCTCTCTTCTCCCTCTCTCTTTGTCCCCTCTCCTTTACCTCCCTTTTAACTCCAAAAACAAACACATTTAAACAGTCAAACTCAAATAAAACACTTTCCGTTTCTGCCTCAGGTTAAAACACACACACTGCCTTCAGCTAAGCCCCGCCCCTTCCCTCTGCCCGGGCCAATAGGAAGCGCCCGTGTCCCTGGCTGAGTATTTATTCTTGCTCAGAGTGACCCAGGCTGCACACACACACACACACACAAGACTCTGGACACTCTGGTTCTTCTGTTTGTCCCGGACCGTCCTCGCCTCGACCTGCAGGTGAGACACGCGCTTTTGCCACTTCTGCTGGATCAAAAAAAAAACACATGTATTAGTCTTTTGTTTCTGCTGTGTTGTGTTTTTTTCTTTTGGTTTGGACTGTGAGCCTCTTCATCCAGAGAACAGTCAATAATCAACCGCCGCTCACTTGTAAAATGTTGGGTCGCTGTGATAATCTGGAGTTATAAAATGTTTGTAATTCATCTGAGCGTTCTTAAAGGGACAGCGCGCGAAATCTGAGCGTTCTTAAAGGGACAGCGCGCCAATTACAGAACGCACTTTGGAGTTAAGTCTGGTGTGAAAGTCGTCGTGTGTCAGGTGAATATTCTGTCTGTTTGGAGGAGGTTTGGGATTGTCTTTTGTGCAGAGGTCATTCCACAACTGTTACCTAGCAGTCTCAAATCCACAGAAATGTTGCAGACGTTTTGATCAGACGAATGAGAATATCTTGTAAAACTTTGATTACTTTCAACTGTGTGAATTGTCTTTTCCTTTTGATGATTTTAGCGTCAAGATTTGTGACTTAACTTCACTGCAAAAAAGGCCTTTCATAAAATAAGAAAATGTTGCTTATTTGAAGTAAAACATCTTATTCCAAGTGAAATAATCAGTGCAATAAGAACATGTGACTAACCCGGTTGTTTTGAGCAGAAAATTATAGTTTCAAGTTTCAATTTTTAAGCTATTCTGATCTTGATTCAAACTATTATGTCTTAAAACAGAAACACATTTGCTTAAAATAAGTTTTTATCTCTAGATAAGGTAAATCAGGAGAGAATATCTTAAAACAAGTCCAATAATCTGAGTAAGACTTGGTCTTATTAAACATCTTAAAATTACTCATTTCAAGATTATATGCTTAATTCAAGTCGTTTTATCTGAGATAGATTTTACTTTTTGCAGTGTTGTTAAACTATGAGTGCGTTTACATGTGTTCAAATAACCCGGGTATGAGCAGTTTTCTGGATCTGGAGTTTACATGTCCCTGTTCACATGTGTGTTAAAGGTGCACTGTGGAACTTTGGGCCAAAAGTAAACTTGAATAAATGCATATTTTTGTCCTTTAGATGTTGTTGTTTCACCTAATATTTTATACAAGTCTGTGCTTTTACCTATAATAGGCTTGCATGGCCACAAAATCATCTATTATTTGTCCAAGAGGACATATTATCATCTCCATTCAGAAAGTCCCAAAGTATAATTCTAACTTTCTAGTTCTACTGAAATGTGACTTTTCACCTACAGAAAGTTACACTGTGAACCTTTAAGATATTCTGGATATGTAGACTGGTAACTATGGCAACAATGACACAGAAATAGCAAGGAACTAAGCATGTACACTGCAAAAAAGAAAATCTAACTTAGTTAAAATGACTTGAATAAAGCATATTATTCTTAAAAGACTAATTTTAAGATTTGTGTTCACTTAATAAGACCAAGTCTGACTAAGATTATTAGACTTGTTTTAAGATATTCTCTCCTGATTTACCATATCTATATACTGTATATCTATATTAAAAAAAATTTATTTTAAGCCAATTTGTATCTGTTTTAAGTCATAATTGCTTGAATAAATAATTGCTTTGCTTAAAAATCTTGTCAAGAGAACTTGAAACTAACATTTTCTGCCGACGTCAACCAGGTTAGTCGAATGTTTTTACTGTTCTGGCAGATTTGTTCACTTGAAACAAGACATTTTTACCTCAAAAGAAGCACAATGTTATATTTTTGAAAGAACCTTTTGCAGTGCAGGATATTCATGTGCCTGTTTACATGGGCATTAAGATTTAAACTGGTAACTATAGCAACCATGACACAGATTATGTATTTTTTGGGTCCTGGTCTGAACAGTTTGGGGACACCTGGTGTAGACTGTAAAAGTAAGTCACACGGCCGGAACTGATTGAATTAATAATAAACTAAAGCTGCGTTCTGATTGGCTGAGCTGGGGCGATCCTCCAGTTTCGCTTTACTGTTTGTGTAAAGATGTTCTGGTGCTGTAACTGAAACTAAAACAACTGAATATTAACCGTGTTTGAAGCCCGTGTGAGAGCGAGGGATGAGTTTAATCTGTAATCTGTGAAACTTTCTGCACGAGAGGAGTTTCGTGTAAACTCAGGAACAAATCTCAGAGCAGATGATTTGCCAAGTCACAGTTTGACTCTAGTGTCGACCTTTTGTCAGATTGGATCATCGTAAAATTCCAAGAAAAGGAATTTAACAACAGTCAGTGTCTGGCTTTGCTGCTTTATACGACTTAAATGGAAGTCAGTTCATTCAACTCAAATCTCACAGAACTAAACTTTTCCCTCTTTACACTGGTGTTCCCCAAAGCTCTGTACTGGGCCCACTTCTTTTTTATCATTTATGCTCAAAGTTTTTCCACAGTGGGTAACATTTTGAAGCTTTTATGAAGCAAAAGGGCCACACAGTGAAGGGAATCATTCAACATTTTAGATTTTACCTAATTTTAATGGACCACCACACTTCTAATGAGGCATTAGATCAGCCTAGGTCTCACTGTCTGCCTGTGTCGTCTTTGTCCTCCTGAGACACGACTGTGAAACAATCCTCACAGCTTGTTCACAGATGATTGGTTTGTTTTTTTAGACTGAAGCTGGAGCAGGTTAAATCAGGTCTGTGTCTGTCTCAAGTTAAACTCTGTCCTGTAATTACATCACAACCAGACAAAGACACAGATAAAACTTCAAGTATTTTTATGATCTTCTATTTTTAGCTCAGATTGTTCAGTTAATAACTTATACAAACATGCAACAAACAAGCCGTAGTTTGATATGAAGAAGACTTTTCTGAAGTCATGAAACAATAAGAGAAGAAGCAGCAGCGTTCTAAATCAAACATAAACGTAAACATAACTAAGCAAAGTGAATTAAGAGGCGGATCATGCACTAAACCTGCTCATTATAGAACAGCTCTGCTCCGGTATAATCAGGGAGCAATGTTTGGCAACATTTTAAAATAACGAGTCATGAATGCATTGATTATTATCATGATTTCATATGTTCTTGTGCATGAGTTCATGATGCGTTCATGCATTAGATCTTTTTCACCAGGAGAGCTTTGCAAAAGAAAACTAGCGGCGACCTAGGCCTACTTCTGTTAGAGTTTGTGCAGGTGACATGACGTCATTCTAAATGTTCATTCTGAGAGAGTTAATGGAGAAAAGGACATTTTCTCTTGTAAAGGCTTTTTCACACCAACACAACTCCCAGTCGTTGTCGGTAGGGAGGAGCGACGCACCGTCTGTTCTAGTCTCTTTGGGGCGCATCGATGTAAAAAAGCCTTCGCACAAACACGATCCAAGCAGCCAACAGTCGGCGAACAAACGGCGAGTGAGCATGCGCGTGACGTAACGCTTGACGAAAAAGACAAAACAGAAGTTGTGCGCGAGTAGTTGTCAAACTCTGTGTCGAACAGATTTTCATCTTACCTCACGGATTAGGCTAAACTTCTATTTCCCGCTACAGTCCAGCCTTCGTACTACAGCTGTACTCCTCCATCTTTGTTTTCCTCGGACCAAGTAGTAGCCATTCTTCTCCGTACTTACGTCTCGTTTGAACCCGGCAAATAACAACAATCCATGCTCAGGTAAATACTATTTTTCCATAAGCGGCATTTTCGGTTTTCTGCACCATTTTCTTGCGCACTGATTCGCTAGCCACGGGCCAATCAAACAGCCGCATATGCGGCAACTATCGACCGCTGACGATGCCGACTTTACGAGCAAGTCTTCAAAACCTCGCCTCCACGACGTGCTCCGCGCTCCTCTGACCCCCCGATAGTGCCATTCACACCAAACACACGTGAGCCGCCTGTCGGCAGAAGTTGCCAAACCGGTTCAGACGGGCGACCCTCGGCTTGGTGTGAGAGACCCTTAAGAGTTCAATAAACAGCTAAAACAGGAAACATAAACTACAACAACAAGTCTACTGAGCACTGGGTTTGTAACCGACATGTAAAAAGAGAAAATCAAGTCAACAGTTGTAGCAAAGCAGATAAACAACAGGACTTTAGCTTCACACATTTATCAGACATTGAAATCACACACAGTTGAACTTATGACCTTTTTCTTCTTAAAAAATATGTTTTTGAGTCCGTTTGTTGCCGTTAAAATGTCCTAAATCATCAACTGTTGTTAACAGACAGGCCGTTGCCGCGACAACAGAGAAATACATTGAAGAAATGCCACTCATTCTAAATGTTGCTAAGCATTTTTGGAATAAAATGATGTCTGTGCATATCCTCTATTACCAAAAACTGAAGTTAAGTTTCAGACGACGTCACAACATTCTACAGGCCAATGTTGTTTCAGTCAGACTGGGGGCAGCTAACATGAATATTGTTTAAATTAAAAATTGTTTAAAGTACAGTTACTTGTGTAAAAAATGACTCTGGTAAAATTCAAAGTCCTGATGAAACTCTTTTACTTGAGTAAAAGTATAAAAGTTACAAAAGTAATCATGTGTAAATTGACTTAAAGGGATCCCTGACTATGAAGATAAATATGGCTAAAATGCTAGTACAGGTCATGTTTACTAAAATAAAGTACAAACAAATATATAAACGCTTACTATTTTTATAAAATTGTCATTGTTTTGGAGCCACTGGGAGCAGCCATATTGTTCAGGCGCAATGCATTCTGGGTTGATGATGTCAAATGGTTGCTTTTGGTTGTTGCCATAGTTGCTCCCTAGGCTGTTACCTTGACAACCACCAGAAGATAGATAGATAGATAGATAGATAGATAGATAGATAGATAGATAGATAGATAGATAGATAGATAGATAGATAGATAGATAGATAGACCTTTATTGTCCCCGAGGGAAAATTCGTTTCCACAGTCAGTATACAGACAAACATTACAACATTAACCACACACACTGGAACAGACAGCACACAACAAAGAATGTTACAAACTGTTTAGAGCAGCAATGGCAGAAGAGACAAAACTTTTACTGAAGCGTGCCCGCTTCCACCTGAGTGTCCTGTAGAGAAGTGAGAGTGGAGAGGGTGGTCCGAGTCTCTGCTGACAGTCTGAAGAGACAGACAACCATTTGATGTCACAGCCAGGACAAAATGGCAGCCTCCATGTCATTTCTTTAAACTACTATTTTAATAAAACTATAAATACTTCCAAGATATTTGTCCTGTATTTATATAAGTGATGATATTAGAAGTGTTTTAGGGTAAACATGTGATATATAGTATAGGGTTCACTTTAAGTAAAAAAAAGTTAAAAGTACAATCACACTGCCAAAAGTTAATCTCTAGTCTTGTAGAATACTAGACATTTGCAGCTTATTTCACTTGTTTCAAAACATTTCTGATGTTTTCAAGAGATTTGAGCTTGAGGTGAGTAAACAGGTTTGACTTCATTAGCAGATAATTTGACTTGAAATAAGAACAAATGTACTGAAACAAGGCAGAAAACACACCGAAACAAGTCGTATCATAAGATAAGATAAGATATCCTTTATTTGTCCCACAATGGGGAAATTCCAGTGTTGCAACTCACATTTTAAGAGCAGCAGGGTAAATAGAAACATGCAATCAAACAAGATAATAGAAATAAAATAGACTTAAAATATATATAAAGTTACAATAGTTAAAAAACTCTCATTTACAATAAATGTTTGCTATGGCACAGTGCAGGATATGACAGGATAAATAAAGTGGCATCAGTATATAGTATATAGTATTATGTACAATATATGACTATGATTATGTACAACTGCAGCAGATGAACAGAATAAATAACCAGTAATAAATATGAGGTAAAAGTATGACGATGTTTATGTACAGAGCAGCATTTAAGGAAGTGTAAATAGAGGTAATAAATACTATCAGATAAAGTGACATGAGTGAGTTGTACCAGAGATGTTTCCATGGTAACACAGTATTGCACAAGATTAAATGTGATGATGTCCAGAGTTAACAGTGTTCGTTGTTTGTTGTGTTCATCTAGGTCCATCAAATAAAACCATCTGAACCAGAAAAAGTACAAAAAAATCCAGGTTTTAAGACATTTTAATCAATCTCGAAATGCATTTTTGTAGTGCAGAAAGTTGATTTGTGATGTTGGTCGTGTCTGAGATGAGCTTTACAGTGAATTCATTATAATTTTATCATGTGATAAACTGTTGCTAAAATGATAAAGTGTTTGTTGACAAAGCTCTGATACACGACAGCAGCAGCTCTGACCTGGTTTTAAAAGGAATAACAAATGTTTATGAGTTTATAAAATAACCAACCTGATTATAAAATGTAAGGAGTAGAAAGTTCAGATACGTCTTGAAAAATGTAAGAAGTAAAAGGAAAAACTACAGTAAATACTCTCAAACATGTTCAGGAGACAAAGATCAGTTTTACCAGGTTATTATTATTCTAAAAAGTCATTTCTTTGGCTGTTTTAAACCTCTGATTTGTTTTTTATACATTTTTCATCTTAATCTTGCTCTTCTACAATTTCTGCTTCAAAAGTCAAAAATATAAACTGACGAACTTTTGAAAGATTTTCTGTGTTTTCACAAATCTAACCTTCAGAATCAGACGTTTTTGTTTCCGGGTTAAACGGGACATTTTGACAGATTTGTTCATTAATTCAGTGATTTGTGTTTGATCAAGCAGCTCTAACGTGTTTCCTGAATGTTGATGCCGTCAGCAGCGATCAGACTCAAAACCTCCTAATCCCGTTAACGACCTCGCTCTGACGACCTGCTGCTCCTGTGTCACATGATCAAAGGAAAGACGCTGATTGGTCACAGGATCCAATCGATTCTCTGCGGCTGTTAGTCTGCAGACAGCCTGGTTTTGTATAAGTTTACTTTAATCACCCCAAGTCTCCTTCTAGAATACGCATATTGATTTAATTGTTTATTGTATCACACACATACTACACACATTAGGTTAAGGTTAAGGTTAAGGTACACTTTATTGTCCCCGTAGGGAAATTTGTCCTCTGCATTTGACCCATCCTTCAATGCTTCTGCAGCATCTCCTCAGGAGCAGTGATCGCCGCAGTGCAGCGCTCGGGGACCCATCTCCAGATGTTGTTGCTAGGCTTGGTCAGGACTACCGTAGCTGGAGGATATTACCCTAACATGCATGTTATTGGTTGGTGGGGGAAACCGGAGTGCCCGGAGGAAACCCACCCAGACACGGGGAGAAACATGCAATCTTCACACAGAAAGGCCCGGCCCGTGCGGGAATCGAACCCGCGACCTTCTTGCTGTGAGGCAAGAGCGCTAACCGCTCAGCCACCGTGCCGCCACATTCTAATGGTCCTGGTTGGAGAAGTTGTGATTTATTGACAACATTCAACTGGAACCTTTTTGAACTAGTTGAGAATGAATAGAGCTCGTTCAACATGTCTAAATTAAGAATTGAATGCATCAGAATTAGGAAAATAACGTGATTGGTTGTGATTAACAAGTATATGCAATTATACGCAATTGATTTTTTGCAGATTTGCGATTCATTTGTCATTTTCTTTCAATCATTCTCGGCGCTAATATTTATTGAACTGATCATTTGTGATCGCTGAAATCTGCTAACTTTTTCTTTCTTTGGCCAAAGTTTATTTTAAAGGAGCGATAAAGTTATGTGATGTTACAAACAATTGTATTTAGAGAAAAAATATCTATCTCACAACACACTTTTGGAGGCCCTGGGGAAACAAGGAGTTCCCAAACTTTTCAGACCAGGATCCCTAAAGTAACCACACAGCGAACTCACACCCCCCACTGCAAAATAAATGTATTTCTTTAATCATTTCAAGCTGGAAAACCATTAAAATTGGGTAGAAATGTATTTGTTTTAGTAGTATATTGCTTTATGTGACCAAAATTCAGACAACTTCAGTTTAAAAATGATCAAATACCAAGTCAGAATTATAAAACAACATGCAAGTTTGTAACTGACCAAAAACAGAAAGTGGAGGGATAAAAAAAATACTTGTAGTGTCACATTTTAAAACTTAGATAAGAGTAAAAATCTCCACATAGATCAAACCCTAAAGCCCATGTAGACTCTGACCTTTGTTGATAAAATTAGAGCCGAATCAGTTAGTCTCAGGAAGAGTGGAAACGCAGCAGCGACATTCCTGCGTTTGGAGTCCAGCGCAGCTCCAGGAAGTCTCATTACTGTGTTTGTGCGATGCCAGGCCTGATAGAGCGAACAGCAGCAGGGTTTATGTTTGGTTTACGACCGATGTGGAGAGAGACACAGCTGCTGCTCCGAGCTGCGACCTGAGTGAGACAAACGCGTTCCCTCTGAGGACACCATAAAGAGATAATGTTGTACCTGAGGCGGCGAAAGGGAAATGAGACGTGTTTTTAATGAGGAACAAATCGGATTCAGGCCGGTCGGAAGTGTCGTTGTGTCGGGACAATAAAACCACACACTTGTCTTCTTTACATAATCTAATCACTGCAATAACAATAAGTCTGTGTGTTTACGCTGGAGGTTTCTCTCTGTGTGCACTGCAAAAATTAAAACCTAACTTAGATTAAATTACCTAAATTAGGCATTCATTCATTCATTCATTCATTCATTTTCTATCGCTTAATCCCATTAGAGGTCGCGGGTGACTGGAGCCTATCCCAGTGACTTTGGGCCTTAGGCGGGGAACACCCTGGACAATGGCCAACTCGTCGCAGGTTAGACAGACAAACATTCACTCTCTCATTCACTCACTAAGGGACATTTACTGTGATGCCCAATTAACCTAAACATGCATGTTTTTGGAGGTGGAGGAAACCGGAGAAAACCCACGGTGACACGGGGAGAACATGCAAACTCCACCCAGAGAGATCGTGAGATGTTGATATGGTCCGACCCGGGAGTCGAACCCACGACCTCCTTATTGGGAAGCCAGAGCTCTAACTTGCTACTGTGCACCCCACTAAATTAAGCATATTAATCTTAAAAAGACTAATTTTAACATTGTTTCACTTAATAAGACCAAGTCGTATAAGATTGCTTGACTTGTTTAAGATAATCTCTCCTGATAGACCTTATAGATATAAAAACCTAATTTAAAGGAAACCTATTGTGTTTTTTCGATGTACAGTATTAAATAATAATCAATGACATATCAGTAAATCCATTGTTCATCGTAAAATGCAAAGTTGATCTAAAACGGCTTAGAAATAGAAACAGCTCACTGACTTCCTGTTCAAAACTGCAGAACTGATAATACATTGAACTGTAACAAGCAGTACATTTAAAATTACTATATTTTATTGTGGGGAAAGTAGCTTCTGGGCGATATTGAACCCTTCTTGACCTACATGAATCTGATTTTTTTAAATAAGGCGACACGGTGGCGCAATGGTTAGCGCTCTGGCCTCATAGCAAGAAGGTCCTGGGTTCGACTCCCAGGCCACCCAGAGCCTTTCTATGTGGAGTTTGCATGTTCTCCCCGTGTCTGCGTAGGTTTCCTCCGGGTACTCCGGTTTCCTCCTACAACTAAAAACATGTCCATTACCGCCTCCCCTGACCCTTCCCCAGGGCTCCCCTGCAAAAGAGATTCTGAATCTCAGTGGGACTTCCCTGGTTAAATAAAGGTCAACTAAAATAACCACAAGTAAACACACGGGATAGGTGGTAGGTGAGAACGGGGATTTTCAGTGCACTTGAGAACTTGCTGCAGAACAATACAAGATTACTTAAACATACATAAATTAATCCAAACGCAACTTTGTGGAAACTAACAATGAGAGACACTGTTAGAACACGGCTAAAACTCAGAAACGTGAATTTAACATCATAGGTCCCCTTTAAGCAAGTTTTATCTATGTTGAACCATAATTGTTTGAATCAAGAATAGATTTGATTAAAAATCTTGTCAACAAAACTTGAAACTAGCATTTTCTGCTCAAAACAACTAGGTTAGTCAAATTCTCTTACCGCACTGGTACATTTTACCTCAAAATAAATGTTCTTGTTTCTTGACAGGTCTTTTTTGCAGTGTAGTGTGGTTCTTTCTGAAGGCTCCAGCTTCCTCACACCTTCGAAAACAAAACAATTGACGTCACTGTAAATTCTCCCAGTGAATGAATGAAAGAGTGAGTGATGTCTGTGTCTGTCTCTCAGATTTATCAAGCATTTGCTCAGGTGCAAAATAGGTTAGGGAGAACAAACACTTGACATACAGTCACTGATATTTTTGTCTCACACAAACACTTGAGCCTTCTGCACGTTACAGGAGTTTTGTCCCGTGGCCAGAGTCAGAGATGTGTTGTGTTTCTCTCCTTCTGTCTGTGTCTCTGTTAGGACTGTTCACCTGCTGCACGAGCGAGGACCTTTACAACACCTGGCTGTTACTGTTTTTCCCCCGCCTTAGGCCCAAAGTCACTGGAATCCAGTCACTCGGCACAGCAAACATGGCTTTTATGACACAAAAACACTTTTCCAGTGGCTTGTTCACACTCAATGGTGGTAAACTGTTAAGTAACCGTCTGCGTCATCAGCTCCTGCACAATAAACCATTAGAGTGAAGTGCCTTGCTCAAGAACAGTTTGCTTTTATCCCCCTGTGGTGTTCAGCTGTCTCTCATCTGAGTGCAGCTTCTGAGAGTCGACAGAATCATTACTCTAACCCTGCCTGACATCCAGATCACTTCTACAATCCTGTGTGGGTCTGGTCACCACTGTCGTCTCAAATCAACTCCACAAACAACTGCCCAGTCAAATGAGTTTATCTGTCTAACACACGACACAGAGGGTTATGATTAGGATTAACCCTTATGAGGCCACACAACCCGATCTTGTGTAAATGTGTAGTATCCCACGTCATGTTTTTTGTCTATGATAACATACAATAAACAAAATCCTAATCTTAACAAACTCCAAGCCCCAGACCTAAATTTAGCCATTAAACCCAAAGAAATGTCCCACGTGCTTTAAAAAAACATAATAAAATAAAAAAAAAAAGCAAAAAAAAACTGATCATGCACGTACAAGTGTTAGTTGCTCCATAAGGGGTGGTTGCTCCGGTCGGACATATCAAATCACGATCTTTATTGCTCCCCCACGTTTTCTCGCACTCTTTCACGCCAAACATGCATGTTTAGGTTATTGGCATACTGTAATTTCCTTAGTGATGAATAGAAATGTTGTCTGTCTAACCTGCGACGAGTGCCACTGTCAGGTGTTCCCGCTAAGCCACAGTACTGGATAGCTCCAGCACCGCGACCCTACGGGATAAGGTAGAAAATGAAGATGATAGAAACGTGATCATGATACGCTAAAAAAATGTCACTTTCTGCTCTCTTGCGCATGTCTTCTGCAGAAAGAGGCGCTGGCCTTTTATTTGGCTGAGAAACTTCTTTGGTAAAAACAACAAAACGGGACAAGAGCAGCTGTTTGGATCAGGTCTGAACTCTCATCCCTCATGTTGAGAAACAAATAATTTCTCTATAGAGGATTTCGGTCGACGTCTCTTTCTGCCCTACTGCGCATGCGTTATGCAGAAAGACCCGCTCTTCGTTCGATTACATGGAGAAACGTCTTTGAATTAAACAACAAAACGGGACAACAACTGTTTGGATCAGGTCTAAACCGGTTTGACAGACGTCTGTGTTTTTCACCTGAATGTCACTTTTAAGGGTCGTAGGTGGAGTTTCATTCACAAATGTTGATTTAGCAGCAGAACTTTGGTTTTCTCAAAGATTAACTCTTGTAGTTACTGACAACGAGCTTTTCCACTTGTTTCCACTGTTTGTTTTATGAGCGGCGGCTCTTTCTGCAGGTCGGGTGCGCACTCATCGCCCTTGTTGCTAAATATATAATCCCTCTGTAGATTACATTTTCTGTGAGAGTTTGTTGAAGTCTGATCCTGTCAGATCTCAGAAGCTAAGCAGGTGCTACAGTGGGATGAATAGAAGAGTAAATATCGTTCACTCACATTGGTACAGATCTGGTGTGTATGAATGCTTGAGTGTGGAGTGAATGAATAATACAAAAAAACGTGAAGCATCTTATAATGCATGAACAATAATATTGATCATACTGTATGTTGTCCTCTGTGCAGGCTCACCGCTGCCCTCCTCCCTCCGCCTTCACCTTCACATCGCCCCCCCACCCTCCTCAGAACCATGGCCACCCCCCCGGCCCCGCAGACTCCGCCCCTCTCCCTGCGCCGCTGTTGGAACGTCAGCTCCGTCAGCGCCCGTCCGCCGTGTCTCTGCTTAAGTCTCGTCTGAAGCAGGGCGTGGACTGCTCCGTGCCCCGTGTGCGCTCCACGCTCACCGGATTCTTCCCCGTGGTGCGCTGGCTGCCCAAGTACAAGCTGCGCGAGTACGTGTGGGGCGACGTCATGTCCGGCCTTATCGTGGGCATCATCCTGGTGCCGCAGCCATCGCCTACTGTCTGCTGGCCGGAGTGGACCCCATCTACGGCCTGTACACCTCCTTCTACGCCAACATCATCTACTTCCTCATGGGCACCTCCAGGCACGTGTCGGTGGGGATCTTCAGCCTCATGAGCCTCATGGTCGGACAGGTAATGATAGTTTTACTCAAATGACCTGTTTGGAGGCTTTAGATGATGACAGACTTTGTAGTGAGAGGGTTTGAGGAGAGACTGCTGACATTTCTACTTGTGATAATCCCGTGAGCTCAGAAAAGCCTCGGACTGAAGCTAAGACCGTCTGCTTGAAAACTACACCTCTAACATTCTCAAGCGATGTTACTGCAGCTCAAATTTTGCTAAATATTTTTAGGTACTGAAAAAGGCCTACACCTGCTGTTCTTTGTACTTATGTTCCATTTGAATTCGTGCAACAACAACACTCTATGCTAACTAAATACTGTTTTGTCTGAGTCAAGAGTCATTTTCGCTTTTCCAGAGCACTGATTGGCCGGTTCTCCAGTTGCCACGGGCCAATCAAACAGCTACATATGCAGCAACTGGTGACGCAGACTTTGCAAGTCTCGAAAAACCTCAAAGCTGCTCCGCGACCTCTGACCTTTGACAGCCTCATTCTCACAAAACACACATGAGCTACTTTGTCCGTAGTGTAGTATTAATTGAGACCGGTCTTGAGACTTCTTTTTAAAGATCTGGTCTTGTCTCGGACTCCAGCACATTTGGACTGGGTCTTGTCTTGAATCCGGTCTTGTCGTGGACTCGGTCTTGGACTTGGACACTGAGACCACATGTCATTACCAGCACTCTCCACGAGTGTCTGGCTGCAAACCTCCACCGAGAGGACCCTCACTAGCTTTTGTGACTGTTTGTGACGTAGCAAGCTTCCCGCGGTAAATACTTTACTATGAATTCGGCTAAAGTTAGGCATAATTCGAAGGCTAAGTTAGGATTCTGGCCTGGTTGAGGGTTAGCAAAAGTCATTTGAAAATATAAAAAAAAATGACTGGTTTTCTTGATGGGGGTCCAGTATCGACAGAACCAGAAGGCCTTCGTCAGAGGTGACGTCCGATGTTGTGACGTGTCTCTTAAAGGATGTTCTGAGGCGTGGCCAATTTAACAGATCTGTCCAACTGGCTATGCCTGCCCCCGCCTGGTGGTCTCTGGAGAAGTGATTCCCATGTGTGAGCTAAGTTGAAAGCTCCTTCATCTCTGTTGATGGTCCGTGTGCTCCGCTTCCTGATTTCAACAGCCTAGGTTATTGAAGTCTATTTTTCCCGGAGACCGCAGCGGTCTGGTGTGGCTTTTAATTCATTATACAAGCATTCTTGCAAGAATTTACTTGAATCCGCGTGGCTTTGGACAAAACTGGACTGCGGTTGACAGCATCTGGTGTACACGCACTTTGCAAGAAACCCGCACGTGTCCCAACCCTTACCGAACTTGCAGTCAGTGTACATCCAGGGTTACCCCTGAGGAAGTTGCTTGGATGAGCAATGAAACGTCGTCTGAAAATACTGACTGAATCCAGCATTGTGTTAAATCCTGGATGTTTTATGAACTTCTTCATGTACTACTACACTACCAACAGCTTGGTGTGAAAGAGGCTTTAGAAGGTTTGATATTCACATGAGAGCTCTTACAGGACCACCAATGACAGCGGTATTGAACAGTGATGACCAAGAGCCAACATCTGAAGGAGAATAGTATAAACTCTGTACAAAAGAGTAATAAAATATACCTAAAACTGACTCACTGACATTAAATGTGTTTAAATGCTGGGGTTGTTCATTTGGAATAGAATCCAGTCAAAATAAACAATGTAGCTTTCATTTGATCAGTCCAAACACAACTGAGTAAAATACCATTGAGACACAGTTGGAACTTGTCACCTTTAAGCAGCTGGTCTTCTGCTGTTTCCCAGGTGGTGGACAGGGAGGTGTTCCTGGCCGGTTTCGACCTCAGCGACGACTCCAAAGTCTCCAAACTGAACATGTTAAACGACACTCTGGATGTGAACATCACCACCAGGACCATCCAGCTGTTCGGACACGACTTCGAGAAGGAGTCGTACGCGATTCTAGTGGCTGCGACGCTCACATGTTTGGCTGGAATTTATCAGGTACAGACAAACCGGGACTAAAACCTGGACTTGTCTCTGTTTGACTTGGGATATGACTCGGACTTGTAGACAAAAACTTACTTGAGCAATGACTTGGTTCCACTTTGACAGCAGGTTAGTTGACGCTTGTTGGTGGTCAGAGGTTCTCTTCTCTGTCAGGCCTTTTAACTAATTTTAAACAATATTCACAACTCCATAAAAAACTTTGTGCAACAGGAATCATGACATGTTGTACATCAAAGAGACCTACAAGTGTCTACTTTGAATTAACAAAAGAATTGTTATTCTACAAAAGTCCATTCTCTTTTTATAGGCTTTTGAAATTCCTTGTTTTCTCTTTTCTAATACAAATCTCGTGTCAGTGTTGTTTTCCTCTGTTCTACTTTTTGGTGAAAGAATCTGAGCCTCTACATTGAAATAATGTCTGTAGGATAAAAACAGGAGGTTTACATGATTAAAACAATGATCATCTTTAAACCAACAGACGCTGTGTTTCTGATGCAGATTCTATAGATTCAGACTTTTTTATTGAGTATATATAATCTTGAAGAAATCCAGTAGTTTGACTTCCTCTGACACTTTGAGCTAAAGAAGTAGAACAGAGGAAAACAACACTGACATGAGGACAATTATTTTGCTGAAATCTGGGGGAACACATTGACCATGAACACAAAACCTCTATGTGCTACAAAAAAAAAAAAAGCAATGAGAATAATTAACAATCAAGGCACACAAACAGATTTATAAAATCCAGGCAACTGAAGTTCAAAGATTTAGTTGATTTGAAAATATTAACTGTATGGAAAGCTAAACAAAACATACTCCCTTTGGCTGTACAAAGCAGATTTACTTCAGAGAATGTTGAGCACAGAAGAAAACATAATTTTCTGAATATATTTGCAAGTACTACCAGGAAACAGAAAAGTGTCTCAGCGTGTGGCAGACGACTCTGAAACTCTGTGAGTGACAAATTCAAATCTTGCACGTGTTCAATTTTAAAAAGATTCATTCATTCACTTTCTACCACTTAATCTCGAGCCTATCCCAGTCACTTTGGGCCTTAAGCGGGGAACACCCTGTTAGACAGACAACCATTCATTCTCTCATTCACTCACTAAATGAAATTTTACAGTGATGCCCAATGAACCTAAACATGCATGTTTTTGGAGGAAACCGGAGAAAACCCACTGTGACACGGGGAAAACATGCAAACTCCACCAGAGAGATCGTGAGATGTTGATGTGGTCCGACCCGGGAGTCGAACCCACCACCTCCTTATTGTGAAGCCAGAGCTCTAACCGCTCTGCTACCGTGCAGCTTAAAAAGATGTATAAGGAAAAAATATTTGCAGAATATACTGAAAACAAAAGTTATACAATAATGTAATTTGTAAATTGGATGAAGCTGAAACTTAGTGACGGGTGAGGATGAAACATTTCCATGTAGACACTCTCTACAGTATATCATAAAGTTTTTTATGGAGCTGTGAATATTGTTTAAAATGAGCAAAAAGGCCTGACAGTGAAAAAGTTAACAGTTTACTAAAGAAGTTATTTTTAATGAAAGACAACTGTCTGTTTGCACCTTGTTTAGACCTAAATTATTCTGTCCAGGATTAGTTGTTTAAAAGCTGGTACAATCTCTTAAACAGCTGTGTGTGTGTTTGATCTCACTGTCAGTATTGACCGAAGCGCGGACCTGTGTGTTCCAGGTGCTAATGGCCGTGTTCCGCCTGGGCTTCGTCTCTGTTTATCTTTCTGCTCCGATGCTGGACGGTTTCGCCACGGGAGCCTCTTTCACCATCCTCACCGTCCAGGCCAAGTACCTGCTGGGCCTGAAGATCCCGCGGCACCAGGGCCCCGGCGTGGTCCCGGTCACGTGGTTCAACATCTTCGCCAACATCCACAAGACCAACTTCTGCGACCTCATCACCAGCGCCATCTGCATCTCCGTCTTAGGTAACAAATGAGTCAGAGGCGTTTTTCTGTCTCTTGTGATGACGAACAGGCTTTCACTTCCATCTCCACTCACCATCTTTGACAAAATAGCCCAAACTTTTTAACAATAGTCATTAAAGTGTATAGGACAGGTTTACACAAATCAAAAGGAAGGGTAAAAACAACAGGAAGCAGAGCAAAAAAAAGTAAATTCCCAATCATTCTAATAAATATCTGAGTTGGACTCGGAAGAAACATTCAAAGAAGACAAGTCGCTTCGACCTGTTGAACAGGACGCTTCATCTCAGAACCAACCACGGCCCATGACCAGCATCGCCGGAACCAGGGGCGGCTCGTCTTTAGGGCGATATGTGCGACGCACCGCCCACGAAAAGGAAAAACAAACGAGCGAAGTGTGTAGTTATATTGATTTAAACCGATTAAAACCTGATTAAAATGCCTTAAAACATCCTTGTCCAATCAGAAGAGCTTATTTTCGGCTGCCGGTGCTAGTCCCGCCTCTTTTGGTGCGATCTGAGCCGTTTCCATTGAATCTAATGTAAGAGCGTTTTTTTCAGCTGACGTCCTTTAGTCGTTTAGTCGATTAATCGGTTGATGGCATCTTAGTCGACCAAAATTTGTATTAGTCAACTAATTCTTTTAGATAGATTATAAGGTTTTGTCTTGAACAGGAACAAAAATTTGCAATTTTGTAAGGATTTGGAACCGAATTATTGGTGTAATCTGCTGTTTTATACATAAATACCATGTTTGTTTGTTTTTTCATTTTGTGTATAAATTGTTGTTTTTGCATGAACTCCAATGGGTTTTTAGTATTTATGTTGGGTCAGATAAATAGAATAAAACATACTTTTTTAGTTCAAAGCTTTAGCCATGCCCCCTCTTTAGTCGAAATCGGTCGATGGGACAGACCTTTAGTCGACCAAAATTTCTTTGGTCAACAGCCCTACTTACAAAGCAAACTAATGTTGGTTTCCTGCAGCCACTCCGGTTTCCCCACCAACCAATAACTGCAGGTTAGGTAACACTTGGTGGTGGTCAGAGGTTGAGGCGCCAGTATTTAGGCAAATCATTCCAGTCAATGTAGTTAGATCTTTACATCGTCAGAGCGTTTCATTGAGAAGTTACACAGAACTCTTTAAATTATTCTGTAAATTTGTTTTTTCTTTCAGTCTATACTACTGAATGGTAAATCATTGCTTAGTTGTAATTAAGCTTTTTTCCATAAATTAAATGTTGAAAACGGACAAATTTTTCAAAGCCCAGACTGGCACGCTGGCTGAAAAACACTGGTCTGGATGAAAACTTCCTACTGTGATCACTGTTGAACGAGCGAGAGATTCCAAACCCGACTAAACATGTTTTGAAGCAGCCAAGGTCGTGAGGGTCGTGGTTCTGATTCTGTTTGAAATCCTGATGTGAACAAGCGACAGTACAGCCCTAAACGTGACCATATTTAGATAAAAAGCCAGTTTAAGAAGTGAATGTTTGGGAGCAGAGTCATTTCTATTTTAGCTCAGAATCAATTTTCTGCTTGAGGTCACATTATTCTGCTTTATTTAACCAGAAAAGTCCCGCTGAGATCAGACTCTTTGTTTCAGGAGAGTCGTGTGTGGGGGAGGCATTAATGGACATGTTTATAGCACCTGGAGGAAACCTACACTGACACGGGGAGAACATGTAAACTCTACATAGAAAGGCTGGGGTTGTTATAGTTTTGTAGCTCATGTGTATTTACAGTAATACTTTAACGAATACAATGCAGATTTAAAGTTGGAGTAACAAACTTTTTAGTTATAAATTAGTAACCTTTGTGTTTTCTACTAAAAAGTCTCTGTTGAATGCAGCGTTTGGGGAAAAAATTAGACCACTGAGTTTTGTCTGAAGTGAATAATAAAGAAATGTTAGTTCTCATCAGGAGCTGAATGCTGCACTCTGATTGGCTGAGTTTGGGTGGTCCTCCCCAGTTTCACTTTGCTGTTTGGAAAAAAAAAATGTTTTTAAGCCATAATTGCAATAAAAAATGAACACATGTTGTTATTAACCATGTGTCGAAGGATTTATGAGGAAGCAGTCAGATTTAAAACTTGTTTTAAAACTTGTTTAAATCTGTGTTTGTATCAATCAGCTACCCCACCTTTAAATGCACTTTTAGGCTCTGGTACATTGACATTTGTCACAGTCAAAGCTGCTGTTCACGTCATAACACCAAACTTCAGAATCAGTCAGCACATATTATATTACAACCTAGACAGGGATGTCAAACTCAAATGGAGCTGGGGCTGAACTGATCGGAGTCAGAGTGTCGAGGGCCTACTTAAAAAAAGTAGGCCTATCTATGATGATTCATATAGAGGGATTTTTTGTTTCTCAACATGGGCGAAAAAAAAGCTCTGTTGTCAGTAACTACAAGAGTTTATCTGTGAGAAAACAAAAGTTCTGCTGCTAAATCAACATTTGTGAATGAAACTCCACCTACGACCCTTAAAAGTTACATTCAGGTGAAAAACACAGACGTCTGTCAGACCGGTTCAGACCTGATCCAAACAGCTGAGAGAAGACTGTTTTGTTGTTTAATTCAAAGAAGTTTCCCATGTAAGCAGATGGAGAGCGGCTCTTTCTGCATGGAGCATGAGCAGTATAGAGCGAAAAGTGACGTTAATGCTAACAGGAAATACAAGTACAGAATACAACAGGAATACAGAACTAAGGCTGTTTAGCCATAGAGACCGGGGTTTGTGAGCATCTCAGTGGCAGAGTGACAGTTTGGCCAGTACACACTGACTTTATTATAGTTTTTTCACATTATTGTAAAAAATCACATTACACAATTCATATCGAGTGACAATATCTTGTTCATCGCAATATGTATCGTTATTGTATCATGACAAAAGCAAATCATTCCATCCTTTCTATCATAAAATACAGTTATTTTCTATGATTGTTCTCTTGGCTGATAAAACTGTAATCATGGTGTTAGTTTATCAGACGTTCTTCCTGTTTTTTCCCTTGGCAGTGGCCGGTAAAGAGCTCCAGGACCGGTACAAGGACCGTCTGAAGATCCCTCTGCCCACGGAGCTGGTGGTGGTGGCAGCTGCGACTCTTGCCAGTCACTTTGGAGATCTGAACGGTAAATACAGCTCCAGTGTGTCCGGGCACATCCCCACAGGGTTCATCCCCCCCAGAGCCCCGAGTCTGGACATCGTGCCCCAGGTCGCTCTGGACGCCATCCCCCTGGCTGTCATCAGGTAAATACTCTGCTCTGCACATGTGAGTGACTCTGTCGGAGATGATTTGTGTGTTTCTTGTGTAGTTTTGCATTCACGGAGTCTCTGTCTAGGGTGACCAGACGTCCTGAAATTCACGCATGTGTCCCAAATCTCGAATCCTGACCTACATGTCCCGAAACTTATTCTTGCCCCGACTGACACCTTGCAGCTACACATTCACATTACGCCCCAAACAGCATGTGATGGCTTTAGAGCTGCTGGAGTCTTTAAAATGCATGAGTGCAGACACATTTTCCCTGCGCGAGTCTCGAGCGGGAAAAATGCACTTCGTATTTTGTGTTGACGAGTGGCTTTGGCTGCTGAGCCTCGGGGCAGAAGTAGTACAGAAGGAGGCGCGTAAGTGAAACGAGCCTGGTGCCTGCCTGTCCGAGGCGCTTCGTTTGTCGTTCCGCTTTGAAATCCTCGTGCAGTGTGTCTGGTCCTACACGCTCCTTCCATGCACAGTTGACTTCCCACTTCGCCTCGCAGTGGACTTTCTCGACAGAAATAAAGTCTGATACTTTTGTCATGACACTCATGTTATGCGTGGTTCCTAAAAGAACTAAACAGAAATGTGTTTCGTCGCAGTAATTTCCTGATTGAATCTGCAGAGCTATTAGTTCAACAGGTGTTTTTGGTTTATTCAGCCGATGTGGGACGGATCGACACGAATTAAAGACTGTTCACTGCCTCCTGATGTGAGGAACATAATTCTTTTCTCAAAAGTGTTTCTTAGGTTTCTGTTTCTGCGCTATGCGCTGTGAATGATGCAGGCATCTCGACTTTAGTCACTTGCAAAGAGCTAAGCGTGCTTCTCTCCCCATCTCCGCATTCAGACCCAAAATCAGTGTCCAGAATTTCGAACAATCTCATCTGGTCACCTGATCTCTGTCTGAGAGGATTTGTGTGTTTCTCTGTAGTTTTACCTTCACGTGTCTCTGTCTGTGTTTTTCTCTGTAGTTTTACCTTCACGTGTCTCTGTCTATGTGTTTCTCTGTAGTTTTACCTTCACGTGTCTCTGTCTGTGTGTTTCTCTGTAGTTTTACCTTCACGTGTCTCTGTCTGTGTGTTTCTCTGTAGTTTTACCTTCACGTGTCTCTGTCTGTATGTTTTCTCTGTAGTTTTACCTTCACGTGTCTCTGTCTGTGTGTTTCTCTGTAGTTTTACCTTCACGTGTCTCTGTCTGTGTGTTTCTCTGTAGTTTTACCTTCACGTGTCTCTGTCTGTGTGTTTCTCTGTAGTTTTACCTTCACGTGTCTCTGTCTGTATGTTTTCTCTGTAGTTTTACCTTCATGTGTCTCTGTCTGTGTGTTTCTCTGTAGTTTTACCTTCACGTGTCTCTGTCTGTGTGTTTCTCTGTAGTTTTACCTTCACGTGTCTCTGTCTGCGTTTCTTGAGTAGTTTTGCCTTCATGTGTCTCTGTCTTTTTGTTTCTCTGTAGTTTTGCCTTCACGTGTCTCTGTCTTTGTGTTTCTCTGTAGTTTTGCCTTCACGGTCTCTCTGTCGGAGATGATGGCGAAGAAACACTGCTACTCTGTCAGACCCAATCAGGAGATGTTGGCCATCGGCTTCTGTAACATCATCCCGTCCTTCTTCCACTGCTTCACCACCAGCGCCGCTCTGGCCAAAACCATGGTCAAGGACTCCACCGGCTGCCAGACTCAGGTACAAACTCACTACAGGGCTTCAGCAGTGAGTGGACAAACGTATGAGAGTCTATGAAGAGAAAGGACGCTTGTAGAATTAATGAATAATCACAAAAATATAGTCATTTCCGCACAACTTCAGGGAATTTACAAAACATCACTGCGCACATCCAGACAAGTGTAGCAGCGTCAACGGTAGGGATGGTACCGAGACCTGGTTTTATAGCGTCCTAAAGGTCCACTGGATCGATAAGCTCCAGGTCTAACGGTCCTCTTATCGGTGCTTATGGAGCGCGTTTCATAATACAGTGGACCCACACCAGCAGCGAATAACCCACCCGCCTGAGGCCTGGTTGCTCTTGTGTTGTCTCCAGCTCTCTACAGAGGAAATGAATGAACTGCTCTTTCAAGTCGCTTCTGGTGCGAGTCCGCTGTAATCCGTCCTGTGCACGCGCCCTATCGACTCTGCTCCGACCGTCTCTCTGCTTGGATTTGTGTGCAGCTCTCCAGTCCGGGTTTTAAAGCAACACGCTTCACGTCACACCCTCTTCATATCTTCTTTACAACAGTGTTTTGTGAAACTCATGCACATATTCATGAACCGATAATGAGCGAGACTGACACATGGAGGGAAAGAGGATTCTGAAGTGAACTCTGCTTGTCACTCTGACAGACCCTGTTTTAGATGTGATGACTTTAGTTCAGAACTGTGCTTTAAGGTTAAGGCTCGCACAAAAATGGGGAATAATATTTCACATGCGTGATGTGCATGCGGAGGTTTGAGTGCACATATGCGCTAGCTGACAAGAGCCCGGGATGTGCTGTGTGAGGTGAAGATGAAAAGAGGAGCGAGTGAAGCTGTAGGCTTGACATTTGAGTGCGCACATGGAGTGAGACATCCACACTTCTGCAGCCATGTGTGTCGCGCGTAGGCCGTGATGATGTGTGTGTGCGCTGGATAAAGGCAAGGCAAATTTATTTGTATAGCACAATTCATACCACAATTCAAAGTGCTTTACAAGGCAGGAAAATACATCAAAATTACACACATAATTAAATAATCAGCATAACATTTACTTTAAAAGAAGTAAAGAAATAAGGCAGACATAGTATTTCAGTCATATGCACAGATAAAATGTTTTGAGCCTAGATTTAAACATTGTCACAGTGGAGGCCTGTCTTACATCTTCTGGAAGACTGTTCCAGATCTGAGCTGCATAAAACTGAAACGCTGATTCCCGATGTTTAACTAATATAATATATTATATTTAATTATAAACCGAGAGAGCAGGAGCCTCTCGTTTGTGTGTGACCACAGGACCTTTGTCAGCAAACACACTAATGAACTTTATGTCCATCATTTCATAGCTTCAGATTCTTTCTGAATAAAACAATAAACGAGTGAATCATGCGCTCCCGCGCACATATGCAGCCTTCTAAATAACAACACGTGAGCTTCATTTCGCACAAAGTTAATTATATTTGTTGGAAATATGAACAAAAGTCATGTACCTCTTGTGCATTAAACACAAACCTCCTCAGACTGTCTCCTCTAAACACAAACCTCCTCTGTGTCTCAGGTGTCCAGCCTCATCAGTGCCTTGGTGGTCCTCCTGGTCCTCCTCTTCTTCGCTCCGTTCTTCTACTCTCTCCAGAAGTGTGTCCTGGCGTGCATCATCATCGTCAGCCTGCGGGGGGCGCTCCGGAAGTTCAAGGACGTCCCGGCCAAGTGGAGAGCGAGTCGCGAGGACGCGGTGGTGTGGCTGGTCGCCATGGCAGCCACGGCGCTCATCAGCGTGGAGCTGGGTCTGCTGGTGGGAATCGTCTTCTCCATGATCGTCGTCATCTACAAGACTCAGAACCCCAAAGTGAGTCTTTTATGTTTCATGATTGGATTCTCCCTGGTGTCGCACATCATAATTACATTTTTCACTTGTAAAGTCATTCTAAACATCAACTTATTCACTAAGAGGTTCATTTGGACCAAGTCAAGTCTGGAGTTGTGTTTGTGAGATACTATTCTTTCTAGAGATGGGACAAGACAGAAATTTTACGAGTCGAGACGAGCTACGAGACTGGGTCTACGAGATTCGGACGAGACGAGATTTTGACAAAAAAATGGCAAAATTTGTTTATTAGATTTTTATTATTTATTATTGTTGGTTTATTATTTATTTAGTTTAGCTTTATCTGTCATTATTATTGATTTAAATCATTTGACTGAAGCTCAGGCTCCGCCCCCCCCTTTCTCCTGCCTCTGCTGCTCCAGGCTCCACCCCCCTTTCCCCTTGCTACAAGTCTGTGTGTGGAAGAGACTTTTTGCTACAGCTGCTCAAAGATACACAGTTTTATTTCATGACTATTCCCAAATTCAATAGTCTTTGTATAAGGAAAAATCTCGTGAGACAGTACGTGTGCGCACAGTATCGTGACAGGTTGATCTCGCGAGATCTCGTCCCATCCCTAATTCTTTCCCTCTCAGCCTCATTGTAGCTACTGTTTTGCCCCAGATAACTTTTGAAGAAGTCTCAGTGTGTTCTTACCAGGTTAAATATACTGTATGTTAACTCTTCCACTGCCAGTCCTGTTCTCTGCCCACCCAGGCCTTTTTGTTCATTTCAAACAATATTTAAAGCTCATCATGCTGTATCAAATGAGAACTACAAATGTCTACTTTCACTTAGAAAAAGAATTGTTATTTTACATTAATCTTTTGAGAAAACGTCCTTTTTCTAAACTTCGTGTCAGTGTTGTTTTCTTCTGTTCTACTTTTTGGTGAAAGAATCTGAGCCACTACAATGAAATGTCTTTAGGATAAAAACAGGAGGTTTACATGATTAAAACAATGAGGACGAGTGTCTTTTCCATCTTTTAAGGGAGCAGCACTTTTTACTTTCTGATCCCAGCAGCCAATGAAAAGAGCTGAGGAGACACTGGAAACAGCATCTGAGATAAAATTTCTGTTTACGTCTTTTCAGAAAAGGGAAATATGAATAGAAACAGCTTATCATTAATAATAAGGCCCAGAGAAGAAAGAATAGTAGGTTAGGGATGTTCAACATGTCTTCTTAAAGTATTTATAAAAGCGTTTTCTTCTACTTCAACAAGTCAGTAAGAGACTAGTTTCGACGGTTACTTTTGTCTTCGTCAGAGGTAATAGACCATCTCTCACCGATACTTGTCTCATGAGAAAGACTAGAATCTCACAGACCGAACTCCAGCTGTGTTTGTGACCAGTGAATGATGTGCAGATTAAACTCTCAGAATGTGGAATAATAAACTGATGTGTCTGCCGTGTGTGTCCTCAGCTGTCTGTCCTGGGACGTCTGAGCGGCTCGGACCTGTACGAGGATGTAGATGAGTACAAACACCTGCTGCCTCCGGCCCGAGTGCACGTGCTGCGATACCAGGCGCCTCTGTACTACGCCAACAAAGACGCTTTCCTGCGCGCGGTGTACAAGCGCGTGGGCGTGGAACCCTTCTTAGAGCTCACCCGCAGGAGGAAGCAGCAGAAGAAATCCAAAACGTCCTCCAACGCCAACAAAACCAACGGAGACGTGTCGATCGGGCTCATGGAGAACCAGCTGGACTTCCACTCGATTGTCCTGGACTGCTCCGCCATGCCGTTCATAGACTCCTCCGGTATGGTGACGCTAAAGTCGCTGGTGAAGGAGTACGAGGACGTGGGCGTGCGCGTGTACGTCTGCGCCTGCAACACTTCTGTCATAGACTCTTTACAAAAGGGAGAGTTCTTTGGTAAACAGGACGCACACATGGGGGCGCTGTTGTTCCACACAGTGCACACGGCGGTGGAGTTCGCGCAGGCGCGCAGAGCGGCGCAGATGCAGAGAGAGAGAAGTCCGATGCATCTGTGGTGTAGAGTTTCACTGCAACAACTGTTTCTAGAGCTAAACCATCTTGAAATCAGGATCTGTATCTTCATTTTTCTATCATTTTCAGTTTTTATGATGGATTTTCTTCATGGACACAGATTATTTCACTTAATCCAAGACAGTGGTGCTCAAACTCGGCCCTTCAAGGGTTTTTATTTGTCCCACAAAGAAGTGCTTTGTTAAAGTGCGTGTGACAGGTTCAACTACATTTGTAGTAAAACATAGTAAACATGATTCCGATTTCATAAACATTTAGTTTGTTTTTACACAATTTGGTTGTTTGGTGAAGTTCATTATTGTCTTTTGTTCAGTAGTATAAAGGTTTCAAAGTTGTCGTCTGGACAGCCTTTTCGAAGATCAAGACGTTTCAACTTTCATCCAAAAGTCATTTTCAGTCTGATATAAGTGACCTGGGACTGGCTGTGTTTGTACTGAGTGAAGCCCCGCCCCTGAGGAGGGGCTACACTCTTAAACCTGTTCTTAAACCGGTTTTTCTGTTTGATTTGGACCAGAATTATATCATTCTACGCTAAATTACTCCCTTTAATCTAATAAATAGGTGGCCTTGTTTTACATTATTTTTAATTAAAATGTTGCTGTCTCTTCACTCACAAAATGGCTGCTGCAACTGCCACGGCAGTCGTTACAATACAGTCGTTCAGCCTAATTAAATACAGTGAATTTGAATGTGCACAGTGACATTGAGAAATCTGCTAAATGATTGTAACTAGTTCTTTGAAATAACTGACTGAAACATGCGTCTGAATGAGCTGAACTTTCGTCAGTTCAAACCCGTTTAACTCCTGTGGTGACGGAGCCTGGAGCTGTTTCATTCAGAGTAAAACCGTTTGTTTTAGTTCATGTCGTCTTTACAAACAAGAGAACTCCGTTTGCATAACGAGTGTGTTCTGAATGTGAAGCAGTCTTTTTGTTGTTGCTTCTCTGAGGCAGCAGTTCTCACACTTTTCACACCAAACACCACCAAAGACAAACGTGACTGCTTTTTTAACACCATAAATGTTTTTTTAAAGTCAAAGCAAAAATATTATCATAGTTTCCAAAGTGAATTACTCCAAAGACTTATGGCCCAGACTCACTTCAGACAATGACGTGTGTGACGCAGTGAAACCACAGTCGTGCGTCCTCGCGCTGTCACCACAACAACAATTAAAGCAGATGTGTGAGCGAGAACTGACCCTGTGTTTGTCTCTGTGAAAACCGTTCAGACATGTCTGTCTGTGTTTAAGCTCCTGTATCAGGTCTGCAGTGAAAAGAATGAGTAGGGTCCCGCTGCAGACTGCAAGATGGAGGCGTGTCGTTACAAATAGGCGTGTCGTTACAAATAGGCGTGTCGTGAGCAGGTGGCGATATTCACATGAACCCTTTACAATAAAGACGCCAGAGACGATGTAAAACCTCGGTGAATATACGAACTCTATAGATGGAAAGTTGAATAATTTAATTATTATTTGTACTTTGGGGGCATTTTCACTCACATTACGTTTAGTATTATTTAATAATAATGGGAGAATTATTAAAATTTGACTTAATAAATACATGTCTTTGTTTATAGTTGTTTTATTAATTACATACTTTTTATTTTGTCTGATTTTACGTGTTTTCCAGTGGTTAGTGCTGATAGTCAGGTCCAGAGGGGCAGAAGCGAGGTGGTTGCCATGGTAATGAGTTTATAACTGTTGCTAAACTGGCCTAAACTGTTAGATTTTTTTATCTTAACCTTTACCCAAACCTTTTTCCTAACCCTAGACATCACCCTAACCCTTCTCCTGAACTTACCCGTTCTCCTAAACTTAATCGTCGTCCCTCTGGTCCCAACTATTACGTTTTTCTAGCACCGGAAATGGAGCAGCTCCACTTCCGGTGGGGCTCCACTCCGCATCGGCTTTTAAAATAGATTTTTTTAAGATGCTTATTTTAAATTACACCCCGGCTTATATGTCTTTTACCATAGGTTTGGACATTTTTTGTATGAATACGGTTTGTATATTTACCAAAATAACGTCATTTCTGTCATAAGGGGGCGTGTCGTTAGTTCTGCGGGCTGCAATCGGACATACTACAAGAATCACAACAACCTCCTCTGGACAGGCTGATCACGGCAAACGTGTGTTGTATTCTACGCTTCGACACCTGCAACAAACCACAAAAATAGGTTGGATTTTTTCACCTTCAAGTCGATCTGGCTGGTTTGAATGGCTTTGCGTGTTTCTAAACAATACGACTGTAGCACGTGGTTAATATTATTGTGTCCATGGCCTTTCCTCCAGTTTACAGCAGCGCAGTAGCAACGCGTAACTGCAGCAGACGTTATACGCGCAGATCTGAAAATATGTCACTCTGCCAATGTTACGAGCTCCTGATCCGAGTTATCAGTTGGTCCAATAACTCTTCAATAACAGCTGAGTGGACTTCTCTCTCTCTCTTCGCGTGTGTGCGCCTGTGTGTGCGCGGAGCGGTGAAGCGTGCGCGACCTCACACTGACCTCTGACGAAGCCAAAACCATCGAAACTGCAGCGTCTGTGTCTTCGTCTCAGGACCAGGACGAGTGTGTAACGTGTCGGTGTTTCAGAGCGTAAACATTAACTTCTTCACTGTTGTTGTTGCCAAATGTGACGGTTCACTGCTGTAAAACCGACATAAATCTCACTTCTGATCACACTGGAGCTGGATCAAGTCTTTTTCTGTGTCATACAGACTTTTGTCCTGTAACATTTACCTCTGGATGATTGTAAGAGGAGAATAGAGGCTGTAATTGACTTGTTTTTACAGACTTTCTTCTGAAATTTATGATACAACCTTTTGCTTCATTCATGACTCTTCACATTTCTTTGTTTTGGGTTTGTTTTATCATGAAAGACCTTTGACCTGAGCTGTGGCAGAGGAAATGTGGTTCTGTTGTTGTCCATCAGAATCAGATTTTACTCTCTCTTTTAATCCGTTTACGCTGATTAAAAGAGAGATCTCTCCATCCAAACTTTCCCCAAACACGACGAGGTTGTACTTCCAGCGTAGTTTCTTTAATTTTTAGTTTTATAGTTTTAGAAGTGACAGTTTGATTGGAGAATGATTCATGGTAGTGTTTAAAAAAGAAAGGATATCTTGATTTTAAAACTGGTAACGATACTTGTTTAAACTTCAGCGGCGCAGCTTCGTCACAGAAAACTTCTACTCTCAGACAGAGCAGCAGAAAGAGGATTTGGTCTTTTACAAACTTAAACAACAAAGTGTGAGCTCTGTCAGTCTGTGAAGTATGTTTGAAGTCTTTATGATCGCGGAGAAACATCAGGTTCGGTTCTGAAAAACACTTGACAACAAACGTCACGACTTTAAACTGTCACTAACTACTTTTACAGCTCCACAGCCCCGCCCCCTTCTGCTGCACTAAATCACTGGAAATGATGAAATATCAAATACTGCATGTAAAGTAAACTGAATAAACAGTTCAGTTCAGACCTGACAGTTTACATGTTAAGTCAATGCAAACCTGCGTCGTGAATTGGGGTCTAGTGCGTTAAAATTCGCTTGTTCGGGCGTCTGCTGATGCTGCGTCAATCGCCTGCATCCACCAATCAGACACTGCTCTCCTGTGACGTAGTGACGCTGGGGAAAAGGGAAAGAAGGACTGTTTACACAAGTCTTTTAATCACTTGTTTAGGGGCTTTTTTCAAAGACTTGGTCGATCGTTGCTCTGAAAATCTGTCGACACAAAACAAACAACATGGACCTGATCTGGACTGACAAAGCCTCACATGGATCTATTACACTGCAAAAACTATAAAACTAGACTTCCTTAAAATGACTAAAGGCCAGTGCACACCGGGACACTGTCGCGTGGCAGATTGAGCGCCTTCGTTAATTTCTATGAATGTACACACACCGGGCTCGCGGCGGCGCTTTACAACGCGCTGTGATTCGGTTTTGTTTGTTTCCGTCGCAGCGCCGCTCCAGGAAATGACCCTGCCGGCACCCATAGTTTCTCCTACTACGACTTAAATAAAGTACAGTCATTGAGGGTTTTCACTTGTCGGCGCTACTTTGTTAACACGAGGAATGCCTTTTATTATTCAAGACAAACTGATCTATTACTCACGACAGCGGACTGATGTGGGTTGGCCTTTAGAAGGAGAATTTTAATCCAGATCTGAGCTGCTTTAACTTAATTTGTCTTAAAAAATAACAAAAAATTTCGAATTGGGTTAGAAGACTTTTCTTAATCCATTGGCAAATAATTTGGCTTGAAATGAGAAGTAACGTCTTGAAATCAGTTCAAAACACAACAGAAAGTTACGTTTTATAAATGCAGCAGCCTCTCTCTCTCAGTGATCTGCCCTAGAGCAAAACAAACACTTTTACAAACAAGCGGGAACGAGAAGAAGCCTCAACACGTATTGAGGAGCTTAGAGCGCTTGTTCGGGCGTCAGCTTGGAAAATCTTCTGCGTCAAAACTCACTTCAACGCGCAAAATTAGACTGAACGCAATAGTGGTGTTCAAGATGATCAAGGCGGTGCAGTCGGCTCGAGGCGTTAAAGGAGACCTATTGTGTGTTTTTTTATTATCTAGTAAGAAACTAGAACACATGCAGAGCAGTTATTGACCTTTTGTTCATTGTAAAACACAAAGTTGATCTAAAACAACTTGAAAATAGAAACAGCTCTACTGACTTCCTGTTCAAAACTGCAGAACTGATAAGCCCCGCCTCTTCATTTTAAATATAACTGTGAAAAGCAACAGATTTTTAAAAACAATTTTTATTGTTGGAAAGTGAATATGGGACCGTTTTTAACCATAGATACAGTCGGCATCAAAGGCCACGCCCACTAACGGACCTCCGAGAGTGAATCAGAACAACAGTTTTATCAGTCACTGCTCAAAAACTACAACAGCAAACATGGGCTTTAGGAGATATATTGTGTCAAATACAGACATGAGGACATGGGATGAATAAAGTGATTCAACCTTCCAAGTAGATATAAATATATCTAGCAATGCTAACGGTAGCTCCGAGCTACGTGATGCTAGCGCCGCCTGGCGTCTTTTAGCATCTTTTTTAACTTATTGTTTACTTTTCTGACATAACAACATCTCAGTAACCTTCGTTTAAACCCGGCTGTAACTCGACTTGAATTAGTTGTGCTAAAAATACATTTAATTCGCCAGAAAACGTCTTAAAAGAGGTAAACAGTTTAGCTTCCCTTATGGTGAGGCAGGAGTGTTTTCCCTCTCGGCAACCAACAGTTGCTGTGACCACTGAGGGGGAAAACAACCGTGATGACGCGTTGCCGACTGTATCTATATAAGCTTCACTTTAAGTATTAATCTATTGAAATATACCAAGTAAATACAGACAAGTGGGAGGGGATAGGTGGTAGGTGAGAACAGAGATTTCTGAGCACTTGAGCTGCAGCTGAAGAACAAAACAAGATTATTCAGTCATGCAGAAATTAATTCAATGATAAAGGAAGACCAATTTAACAAGGTTAAAATCTTGGAAAAGTGAATTTGACATAATAGGTCTCCTTTAAGGGGGGTCGGCTGTCGTCAGACCCGACCCCCCTTAACGCCTCGAGCCGACTGCACCGCCTTGACCATCTTGAACACGACTATTATGAACGTGTCTGATAATGGAACAGTCCAGTTTTAATGTGAAAGTTCATGAATCAAGCTAATCATTTAATATAAAACTTTAAAAAATAAAGTAAATATTCTAGTGTTATTATTTTTAGGTTTTCTATTTTTTTATCGCGACAACACTAATCTGTGATGAACAGTAATAATATTTTTGTTCAAATCTTAAAGTAAAATTGACATTTTTACAGCCGAGGACGGAAAACGCAATTATTATAATTTACACGACGTCCACAGGGAAATATTCAGATGTGAGAAAAGGACATTTGTGTGTGACTTGTTTTAATGTATTTTTATTTCAAACCAAAACATTCACCTTTTAATAATGTGTTATAAATGTCTTCAACATTCTGATCAAAATGTCTCAAGTTCGATCAAAATGTAATCAATTCTGAACTTTGAACAAAAGTTGAATGGTATTTTTTAGAGTGTAAACGCTTAGGTGAAGTTTGTCTTGATTTGATTTTGAGTGGATGTTTTATTGTTTTATTAAAAAAAAAAAACACAGACATTTTAATTTGTATAATTATTAGGTGCGTCTGGAGCCAAAAACTGGAATCATGACACTTAAAAGTAAATATATTTTTGGATAAAACTGCTGGAGTTAAAGGTGCATTGTGTCACTTTTCTGTCTGACTGAATGTGAGTTTAAAGCCACAGTGCGGGACATTTCAGACACAGGAAAGCTACACAGAGCAGCTTTAGTTTAGTCTTAAATCTGTTTTTACTGGTGTTTTTAATAAAGTGTGACTGACGCTGCCTTAATGTGACGTACTTGAAGAAATAAAAGCGTTTTGTGTACTTCTGTCATGTTTTGTTTTCTGTTAAAAGGCTTTGTTCTGATTCATTCTGTTTTACAAAACGTAAAAAGTGTCTTTATCAGAGTTCGTGCAGCTCAACAGCGCCGCCCACTGTCCGGTTCAGGAAGTACAGGCTGCAATGTTAAATCTCCACAGAGGTTTAGAAAAGAAATTATAATAAATGTCCCCAAAGAAAATGTATAGTTTTTTGTCATTTTTCATTTTTAATTGTCCACCATTGCTACAGTTTTGGAAATATTTCAATAATTTCTTGTTACAAACCTTAATTTGAGTCATATTTTCATAAAATCAACTCACCCTTTAGCTAAACCCAGAGTCTTGTCATTTACAAATGTTCTGTCCTTATGTTCTGTCAGAGCCTTTTACTACAACTTTTTACTACGGCTGTAAAAATATAGATTTTTTTTTTTTTCAAACGTATTTGAGTTAAATCTGTTAATCTACTTCTGTTCTGACTAAAAATACCAAATTTGAAAAAAAACTCCTCTTGGTTTTATTCTTTGTCCAGACTTATAAAAAGCAGATTCTCAGAGGTGAAAATGTGACACAAAATGGCCATTGTTCATATAAAATGTGCCACACACTTCTAGGCAGTTTGTTCCAATAATTATGACTCAAACATGTTACATTCAGGTGAAAAAACACAGAAAACTCCAGCTTCAGGAGCCAGACGTCTGTCAGACCGGTTCAGACCTGATCCAAACAGCTGCTCTCAGCCTGTTTTGTTGTTTTATTAAAGTCGTTTCCCAAGACAACCAGATGGACAGCGGCTCTTTCTGCAGCGATATGAGCAGCGAAAAGTGAACTTGACACATATTCCACACATACACCCCGGGATAAATGAATTGATTTGACTGTATTTTGTAGTTTTGTGTGAATTAATAATATTTCATACTGTTGTATATCACACAACTTCTTTCCACACCACCGTGTTGTGATGCATTAATGTTACTTCCCACTTCTCACACTACCTTTGTTAGATGGTGAAGTTCTATTGTTGGAAAACTTGTCTATAATATCAGATTTGTGTTTGCCTCCTGATGAAGACAGCAGCTCAGGCCACAGTTCACAAAAAGGCATTTTGTTTCGAAGAGAGAGCCTTAGTGTTTTCTGTCCCTTCATCAACGAGCACCTGTTTGGACATTCATGACGCGCTCCCCTTTAAGTTTTTGTTAACAGACAGAATTTGTTTGATGAATTAACTGACAACCAGTGTTGGGTGTAACTTAGCTACTGTAATTAGATTACACTTCTGAGTAACTTGTACGGTCCCTGACAAAAGTCTTACTCACTTATCCATTTTGTAGAAACAAAAGCTTATAACCTGACTTTAAATAAATCGACTGGTTTTAGAAATGTCTCATATGAAAGCTAAAGCCCTCCTAAATGATGCTCAATATACTAAAATACATTACAATACATTTGCTTCACTGAAGAAAGATTGATCATTTAATGAACACAGAAAGGTCAGATTTAGGCAAGACAAAAGTCTTGTGGCCTTGTCCTATGATGCACCCAATCCTAGATTACAGCCTCACCTGTGATCAGTTACTGATCAGTCATTAGTGGGTGTGTAGAAAAAGAACCCCAGCACACCAGACCTTCACATCAACTGCAACTTGACCGCTGACAACATGCCTAAGATCCACCCTGAGACCAAAGAGGCTGAAGACCAGATCCACTGCTGAGGTGGCTGACACCTTCAATGTGTCTCAGCGTCAAGTACAAAGAATAAGAAAAAGATCTGAAAAGACTGAAGATGTTTCTGACAAGCCCAGGTCCGGCAGACCCCGCAAGACAACTGCTCGGGAGGACCGTTCAAGGCCAGCCCCTTTTCCACTGCAGCAGAGCTCCACCAGGCCTGGTCACCTCAAGTGCCTGTGTCAACCACAACAGTTTGCAGAATTCTGTCTAGAAATGGCCTCCAGAAAGGTCAGATTTTGTCTTGCCAAAATCTGACCTTTCTGTGTTCATTAAATGATCAATCTTTCTTCAGTGAAGCAAATTTATTTTAGTATATTGAGCATAATTTGGAGGGCTTTAGCTTTCATATGAGACATTTCTAAAACCAATCGATTAATTTAAAGTCAGGTTATAAGCTTTTGTTTCTACAAATGGATAAGCGACAAGACTTTTGTCAGGGACTGTAGTGCACATGTCAAACACAAGGCCCGGGGGCCAGATGCGACCTTTCACATCATTTTATGCGGCCCTCAAGGTCTTCACGTTTACTTAAATCTTGTATTTGTGCCAGGAGTAATCAGAATGTCTTACTCTTCAAGTTTCAGACCAATCATTTAATTAGATTAAGTCATATTTCAGACTAATGTGGTTGTTAATCAGTAACTGTCGCTTCAATAAATATACAAAAATCAAATACTAGGAGTATTTAACATTCTACAAATATTTGTTTGTAGTATGTTAAATATTAGTATGTTTAATTTTAGTTACAACCGGCCCTTCAAAGACCACAATGCCAATGTGGCCCTTTGTCAAAATGAGCTCGACACCTATATATTGGTGACGTTTGTCATGAACATGTGGTTGTCACTGCACAACAAATTAATGATGCCATTAAAAAGTTATTTGCCAGTTGCAGATTGGGGGTAATTCTCTCACTATGTTTTACTGGGTTGTTGATACATGGTATATTGCCCAGCTCCATGATGTCTGTCCTAATACAACCTGTAATCAAGGACAAAACAGGAAAATCTCCAGAATGGAAAATTACAGGCCAATTGCACTAGCCAGTGTGCTATCCAAGGTTTTAGAAATTATACTTCTAGAACAGTTTCAACGTCATATTGATATCACTGATGAGCAGTTTGGTTTCAAAAGTAAACATGGGACTGATATGTGCATATACTCTTTAAAAGAGGCTGTAAGTAAATACAGAGGACAGAATCCCCTGTGTTTCTGTGCTTCCTAGATGCCTCAAAAGCGTTTGACCGCATTAACCATGGTAAATTGTTTGAAAAATTGAGACAAAGAGGTGTACCTCCCTATTTAATTTGCATTATGCATTTCTGGTATACGCAGCAAGCAATGAAAGTTAGATGGGGATCTGTAACATCTAAGCCATTTTTTGTGACAAATGGAGTAAGACAAGGTGGGATCCTGTCGCCTTTGCTCTTTAATTTGTATATGGACGAACTGTCACAGAGATTAAGGCTTTGTAATACAGGCTGCATGATGGGTGATAGGCTTTTAAATCATCTACTTTATGCTGATGACTTGGTTATTATGTCTCCATACTCTGCAGGCTTACAGCAGCTGTTGAGGATTTGTTCAATTTATGGAGAACAATATGACATCAAGTTTATTTCTATTAAGACTGTTGTCATGGTGGTGAGGACTAAGGAGTACTTTAAGTCTGCATTTCCTGTGTTTTTTTGTCTGGAGAGGAGCTTGCTGTGGCTGAAAAGGTTAAATACCTAGGCCACATTATCAGAAGTGACCTCTGTGATGATGATGACATCCAAAGACAACATTGTAAATTGTATGCACAAGCGAATATGCTGGCACGGAAATTTCACATGTGTACAAAAAATGTTAAGATCACACTGTTTAGAGCTTACTGCACGCCGCTCTACACTGCCCACCTGTGGTGCAGATATAGTAAAAGTAAATACAGAAAGCTGCAGGTTGCATATAATGATGCACTGCGCATTTTATTGAAAGTCCCTCGGTGGACAAGTGCCAGCCTGTTATTTGTGCACAATAACATTCCTACGCTGGACGCTGTAATTCGTAACTTTATGTATTCGTTTGTGAAGCGCCTTGACGTCTCACAAAATGAAATGTTTTAAGTTTGCCAGGGCGGAGTACTAATAGATTTTACTCTGAGCTCTGGAGGCATTGGAGGCACTGCTTACATGTTTTTGTGTTTGTGTCTTGTGTAACCCCTGACTCAAGGACTGTAAAATAGTAAGCTACAATGTTTGGACCAGATGCTAGGCTCGCAAGGGATACATAAGGAAAACTATGGTGAGTGTAGGAATGAATTGGCTGGAGACAGAAATGAGCAACAATATTATTGTATTAATTTGAATGAATGAAATGAAAATAAAAGTTACATTTAACACAATATGGCCGGCATTCTGTTCACAATATTTCACATCAAATCAAAATAAAACCCCAAAAATAGTCTTTGATTGAGCTCAGTTTCTTTTAGTCGTTTAGTCAAAGTCAATGTTCTTTTCCGTTTAGTTCGAGGAATAGTTCTTTGCTTTTGTGGTAGTTTGTGTTGTTACCCAATGATGGTTTTCAAGAGAGAAGAGAAGTTGTTCTCAATTCACAGTTCTGGGTCTGGCTTAGGCTCGCCATCTCCAACGGAGAGAATCCAGTTTCCAGTTGGTTGTTGACACCATTAAAAAAAACCTAGCCTGCATAACAATAACAAATATTATAGTATACAGCTAGCAAATATCTGTTTCCACTCTCTAATCAACATATTAGTGGCATTAGCTATAGCTTTTAACTTTCTTATCACAATGAAATCAAATATCACAAATATACATGCATGTTTTTAAATCAAAGTACTGTTCTTACACATGAAATAGTTTTTAACCCATGTAATCTCAATACAATGAATTGTTCTATTTATCCTTTAACTTATTTAACCATATGACTGTGATTAATATGTTTTTAAACAATTAAATTATTGAATTTTAACCTTTTTTAGTCTTTCACAATACAGGAAATGAAATAAGATAACTTATTTCCCATTACCAAACAGGTAATAAAATATTGGATAGATCCCCTTTAATATTGGATCAGTAAACCAAATAGGCTTAGCTTAAGAATGCATTAGCATCAGAATTTACAATATAATTTGACCACAAAACGGTCCAAAAAGAAATACAGTTGCACTGACATGTGTTGTCAACTTAAATATTTCCTCTAAAACCCATAAAACAAATACAAATAACTTTTACATTGACCTAAAGTAGTAAGTTACCACTCGCGATTAGCATTAGCATCGCGCTAGCACATTTTTTCACCATGTTACATTTGCAAGCACATGTTGACTCACCAAGACGATGTTTTATCCAGAGCACGGTAAAAGAACACCGTCATGGACGCTCTGGTTCACACTCAGCATTCACTTAAACAACATACAAAGATTTCCCAATTAGCATTTGGATTTTGTACCAATTTTACATCAGTTCACATTAGCTTTCACTCACCGAGACGATCCGCTAGTTTAGCTTGTTACGAGATCGTGTGAACAGCCTTTCTCATGAGTGTCCAGGCGCAAAAGACCGAAAAACTAATGTGAGAGTGATATCGCGTCTTGAGAGGCGGGACTTATTTGGTCTTGACAAATAAGAAGGTCATTATCACCCAACGTGACTAATAAACAGGAAGTCAACTTAAAGAGAGAGGATACACACTTCCTCTTATCAAAATAAACGTTTTTCAAAATAAAATGAGTACTTTTAAACAAGGAGAGAAATAAGGCACGTTTTCTCTACTGGGTTACACCCTCCCCCGCTAAATATCATGCACGTCTCGTTGCATGTTCAACCAATACTGTCCATCTTTGTATTGAGGGAGTCAGTGAAAGCTGTACTCAGTCCTTGAAATAATGACTTCACAACTGTCACCAAGGGATTTCCAAGATTGGGATAGTCCAATCTCATTGTGGGTGTCTGTTTCTCTCAGATCGCCTTACTGGTTGAGTAGTGATAGGATTGTTTCTGTCCATTTCCTCTGGTAAGTCTTTTCCTTGTTTCTCCACTGAATTTCCTTGTTCCTCAACTGAATCCTCAGGAGTACTTTCAGGTATTCGTACAGTGTCATTTTCCTCAGATTTGTCCATTTCAGTATTTTCCACATCCAATAAGTTTTCAAAATGTTCATCCTCATTTGCATTATCCTCATTTGCATTCAATTCCATTTTCCATNGGTTTTATTAATTTCTTGACTTCGACCCTGTTCGCTCACCGGAATAGGTGGAACTAAGGGCGTTGGACATGCAACAAGTTACACAATCTTTCTCATTGATAACTGGGAAGGTAGTGGCTGAGATTTACATTTCTCAATGTCCATTTAAGTTTCATTTCCGGCAGACTTGGAAGTAATTTGATTACTTGGAAAGGGGCAATGGCAAGGTGATTGCTTTTAAGATCAAGACGTAGGACTTTCTGGTTTTCGATAGGGTCGTGTCAGTTGCAGACGCTTCTGCATTCTGTTCTCAGCTGGGAAAATCTATGCGGGAACCAGTGGGGATTTTCATATTATGTACTTCGATTGCTAATCACTAGCGCGCGCAGAAACAACCATTACAATGGCGACTCTTGTGGATTTGTATATTTGTTAATTCTTTGAGAACATGTTTACGTAAATAGAGTTGTTGTCTCTTCATATCAGTTAATGTGTTAGTTTCTGTTTTATTACTTACATTTCTAATATTGCAGAAAACTAAACCAATATGACTTACATCAAAAAAAATAATAGACATTTGTTCTTATAAGACATGGCTGCTTAGTGTTTCGACGCTAGCTAGATCTCATGGGGGCACGACCTGTCGAGTGGCAGTTGATAGTCGTGCTCTGCTCGTTAAATAAAGTTGTTTCTTCGTAGTGAATGTACATCGATAGTAAAGAATGCTAGCGCAACAGGCTCGCGGCGGCGCTTTACAACGCTGTGATTCGGTTTTGTTTGTTTCCGTCGCAGCGCCGCTCCAGGAAATGACCCTGCCGGCACCCATAGTTTCTCCTACTACGACTTAAATAAAGTACAGTCATTGAGGGTTTTCACTTGTCGGCGCTACTTTGTTAACACGAGGAATGCCTTTTATTATTCAAGACAAACTGATCTATTACTCACGACAGCGGACTGATGTGGGTTGGCCTTTAGAAGGAGAATTTTAATCCAGATCTGAGCTGCTTTAACTTAATTTGTCTTAAAAAATAACAAAAAATTTCGAATTGGGTTAGAAGACTTTTCTTAATCCATTGGCAAATAATTTGGCTTGAAATGAGAAGTAACGTCTTGAAATCAGTTCAAAACACAACAGAAAGTTACGTTTTATAAATGCAGCAGCCTCTCTCTCTCAGTGATCTGCCCTAGAGCAAAACAAACACTTTTACAAACAAGCGGGAACGAGAAGAAGCCTCAACACGTATTGAGGAGCTTAGAGCGCTTGTTCGGGCGTCAGCTTGGAAAATCTTCTGCGTCAAAACTCACTTCAACGCGCAAAATTAGACTGAACGCAATAGTCGTGTTCAAGATGATCAAGGCGGTGCAGTCGGCTCGAGGCGTTAAAGGGACCTATTGTGTGTTTTTTTATTATCTAGTAGAAACTAGAACATATGCAGATCAGTTATTGACCTTTTGTTCATTGTAATCACAAAGTTGATCTAAAACGACTTGAAAATAGAAACAGTTTACTGACTTCCTGTTCAAAACTGCAGAACTGATAAGCCCCGCCTCTTCATTTTTAATATAACTGTGAAAAGCAACAGATTTTTTAAAAACAATTTTTTATTGTTGGAAAGTGGAATATGGGATCCGTTTTTAACCATAGATACAGTCGGCATCAAAGGCCACGCCCACTAACGGACCTCTGAGAGTGAATCAGAACAGCTTTTATCAGGTCACTGCTCAAAAACTACAACAGCAAACATGGGCTTTAGGAGATATATTGTGTCAAATATAGACATGAGGACATGAGGATAATAAAGTGATTCAACCTTCCAAGTAGATATAAATATATCTAGCAATGCTAACGGTAGCTGCCGAGCTAATGCTAACGTGATGCTAGCGCCGCCTGGCGTCTTTTAGCATCTTTTTTAACTTTTGGTTTACTTTTCTGACATAACAGGCACATCAGTAACCTCCATTTAAACCCGGTTGTAACTCGACTTGAATTAGTTGTGCTAAAAATACATTTAATTCGCCAGAAAACGTCTTAAAAGAGGTGAACAGTTTAGCTTCCCTTATGGTGAGGCAGGAGGTGTTTTCCCTCTCGGCAACCAACAGTTGCTGTGACCACTGAGGGGGAAAACAACCGTGATGACGCGTTGCCGACTGTATCTATATAAGCTTCACTTTAAGTATTAATCTATTGAAATATACCAAGTAAATACAGACAAGTGGGAGGGGATAGGTGGTAGGTGAGAACAGAGATTTCTGAGCACTTGAGCTGCAGCTGAAGAACAAAACAAGATTATTCAGTCATGCAGAAATTAATTCAATGATAAAGGAAGACCAATTTAACAAGGTTAAAATCTTGGAAAAGTGAATTTGACATAATAGGTCTCCTTTAAGGGGGGTCGCTGTCCGTAGCGCTGATGTGATCTCTCGCGCTGTCGTCAGACCCGACCCCCCTTAACGCCTCGAGCCGACTGCACCGCCTTGACCATCTTGAACACGACTATTATGAATGTGTCCTGATAATGGAACAGTCCAGTTTTAATGTGAAAGTTCATGAATCAGCTAATCATCAAATATAAAACTTTTAAAAAATAAAGTAAAAAATTCTAGTGTTATTTTTAGGTTTTCTATTTTTTTATCGCGACAACACTAATCTGTGATGAACAGTAATAATATTTTTGTTCAAATCTTAAAGTAAAATTGACATTTTTACAGCCGAGGACGGAAAACGCAATTATTATAATTTACACGACGTCCACAGGAGGGAAATATTCAGATGTGAGAAAAGGACATTTGTGTGGACTTGTTTTAATGCAAACCAGAATATTCACCTTTTAATAATGTGTCATAAATGTCTTCAACATTCTGATCAAAATGTCTCAAGTTCGATCAAAATTTAATCAATTCTGAACTTTGAACAAAAGTTGAATGGTATTTTTAAGAGTGTAAACGCTTAGGTGAAGTTTGTCTTGATTTGATTTTGAGTGGATGTTTTATTGTTTTATTAAAAGAATAAAAAAACACAGACATTTTAATTTGTATAAATATTAGGTGCGTCTGGAGCCAAAACTGGAATCATGACACTTAAATGTAAATATATTTTTGGATAAAACTGCTGGAGTTAAAGGTGCATTGTGTCACTTTTTCTGTCTGACTGAATGTGAGTTTAAACGGGACATTTCAGACGCAGACACAAGAAAGCTACACGGAGCAGCTTTAGTTTAGTCTAAATCAGTTTTTACTGGTGTTTTTAATAAAAGTTTGACTGACGCTATGCCTTAATGTGACATACTTGAAGAAATAAAAGCGTTTTGTGTAATTCTGTCATGTTTTGTTTTCTGTTAAAAGACTTTGTTCTGATTCATTCTGTTTTATACCAAAACGTAAAAAGTGTCCTTTCTCAGAGTTTGTGCAGCTCAACAGCTCCGCCCACTGTCCGGTTCAGGAAGTACAGGCTGCAATGTTAAATCTCCACAGAGGTTTAGAAAAGAAATTATAATAAATGTCCCCAAAGAAAATGTATAGTTTTTTGTCATTTTTCATTTTTTAATTGTCCACCATTGCTACAGTTTTGGAAATATTTCAATAATTTCTTGTTACAAACCTTAATTTGAGTCATATTTTCATAAAATCAACTCACCCTTTAGCTAAACCCAGAGTCTTGTCATTTACAAATGTTCTGTCCTTATGTTCTGTCAGAGCCTTTTACTACAACTTTTTACTACGGCTGTAAAAATATAGATTTTTTTTTTTTTTCAAACGTATTTGAGTTAAATCTGTTATCTACTTCTGTTCTGACTAAAAATACCAAATTTGAAAAAAAAAACTCCTCTTGGTTTTATTCTTTGTCCAGACTTATAAAAAGCAGATTCTCAGAGGTGAAAATGTGACACAAAATGGCCAATTGTCATATAAAATGTGCCACACACTTCTAGGCAGTTTATTCCAAATAATTATGACTCACACATGTTACATTCAGGTGAAAAACACAGAAAAACTCCAGCTTCAGGAGCCAGACGTCTGTCAGACCGGTTCAGACCTGATCCAAACAGCTGCTCTCAGCCTGTTTTGTTGTTTTATTAAAGTCGTTTCCCAAGACAACCAGATGGACAGCGGCTCTTTCTGCAGCGATATGAGCAGCGAAAAGTGAACTTGACACATATTCCTCTGTACACCCGGGATAAATGAATTGATTTGACTGTATTTTGTAGTTTTGTGTGAATTAATAATATTTCATACTGTTGTATATCACACAACTTCTTTCCACACCACCGTGTTGTGATGCATTAATGTTACTTCCCACTTCTCACACTACCTTTGTTAGATGGTGAAGTTCTATTGTTGGAAAACTTGTCTATAATATCAGATTTGTGTTTGCCTCCTGATGAAGACAGCAGCTCAGGCCACAGTTCACAAAAGGCATTTTGTTTCGAAGAGAGAGCCTTAGTGTTTTCTGTCCCTTCATCAACGAGCACCTGTTTGGACATTCATGACGCGCTCCCCTTTAAGTTTTTGTTAACAGACAGAATTTGTTTGATGAATAACTGACAACCAGTGTTGGGTGTAACTTAGCTACTGTAATTAGATTACACTTCTGAGTAACTTGTACGGTCCCTGACAAAAGTCTTACTCACTTATCCATTTTGTAGAAACAAAAGCTTATAACCTGACTTTAAATAAATCGACTGGTTTTAGAAATGTCTCATATGAAAGCTAAAGCCCTCCTAAATGATGCTCAATATACTCAAATACATTACAATACATTTGCTTCACTGAAGAAAGATTGATCATTTAATGAACACAGAAAGGTCAGATTTAGGCAAGACAAAAGTCTTGTGGCCTTGTCCTATGATGCACCCAATCCTAGATTACAGCCTCACCTGTGATCAGTTACTGATCAGTCATTAGTGGGTGTGTAGAAAAAGAACCCCAGCACACCAGACCTTCACATCAACTGCAACTTGACCGCTGACAACATGCCTAAGATCCACCCTGAGACCAAAGAGGCTGAAGACCAGATCCACTGCTGAGGTGGCTGACACCTTCAATGTGTCTCAGCGTCAAGTACAAAGAATAAGAAAAAAGATCTGAAAAGACTGAAGATGTTTCTGACAAGCCCAGGTCCGGCAGACCCCGCAAGACAACTGCTCGGGAGGACCGTTCAAGGCCAGCCCCTTTTCCACTGCAGCAGAGCTCCACCAGGCCTGGTCACCTCAAGTGCCTGTGTCAACCACAACAGTTTGCAGAATTCTGTCTAGAAATGGCCTCCAGAAAGGTCAGATTTTGTCTTGCCAAAATCTGACCTTTCTGTGTTCATTAAATGATCAATCTTTCTTCAGTGAAGCAAATTTATTTTAGTATATTGAGCATAATTTGGGAGGGCTTTAGCTTTCATATGAGACATTTCTAAAACCAATCGATTAATTTAAAGTCAGGTTATAAGCTTTTGTTTCTACAAAATGGATAAGCGACAAGACTTTTGTCAGGGACTGTAGTGCACATGTCAAACACAAGGCCCGGGGGCCAGATGCGACCTTTCACATCATTTTATGCGGCCCTCAAGGTCTTCACGTTTACTTAAATCTTGTATTTGTGCCAGGAGTAATCAGAATGTCTTACTCTTAAAGTTTCAGACCAATCATTTAATTAGATTAAGTCATATTTCAGACTAATGTGGTTGTTAATCAGTAACTGTCGCTTCAATAAATATACAAAAATCAAATACTAGGAGTATTTAACATTCTACAAATATTTGTTTGTAGTATGTTAAATATTAGTATGTTTAATTTTAGTTACAACCGGCCCTTCAAAGACAACCACAAAGCCAATGTGGCCCTTTGTCAAAATGAGCTCGACACCTATATATTGGTGACGTTTGTCATGAACATGTGGTTGTCACTGCACAACAAATTAATGATGCCATTAAAAAGTTATTTGCCAGTTGCAGATTGGGGGTAATTCTCTCACTATGTTTTACTGGGTTGTTGATACATGGTATATTGCCCAGCTCCATGATGTCTGTCCTAATACAACCTGTAATCAAGGACAAAACAGGAAAAATCTCCAGAATGGAAAATTACAGGCCAATTGCACTAGCCAGTGTGCTATCCAAGGTTTTAGAAATTATACTTCTAGAACAGTTTCAACGTCATATTGATATCACTGATGAGCAGTTTGGTTTCAAAAGTAAACATGGGACTGATATGTGCATATACTCTTTAAAAGAGGCTGTAAGTAAATACAGAGGACAGAACTCCCCTGTGTTTCTGTGCTTCCTAGATGCCTCAAAAGCGTTTGACCGCATTAACCATGGTAAATTGTTTGAAAAATTGAGACAAAGAGGTGTACCTCCCTATTTAATTCGCATTATGCATTTCTGGTATACGCAGCAAGCAATGAAAGTTAGATGGGGATCTGTAACATCTAAGCCATTTTTTGTGACAAATGGAGTAAGACAAGGTGGGATCCTGTCGCCTTTGCTCTTTAATTTGTATATGGACGAACTGTCAGAGATTAAGGCTTTGTAATACAGGCTGCATGATGGGTGATAGGCTTTTAAATCATCTACTTTATGCTGATGACTTGGTTATTATGTCTCCATACTCTGCAGGCTTACAGCAGCTGTTGAGGATTTGTTCAATTTATGGAGAACAATATGACATCAAGTTTATTTCTATTAAGACTGTTGTCATGGTGGTGAGGACTAAGGAGTACTTTAAGTCTGCATTTCCTGTGTTTTTTTTGTCTGGAGAGGAGCTTGCTGTGGCTGAAAAGGTTAAATACCTAGGCCACATTATCAGAAGTGACCTCTGTGATGATGATGACATCCAAAGACAACATTGTAAATTGTATGCACAAGCGAATATGCTGGCACGGAAATTTCACATGTGTACAAAAAATGTTAAGATCACACTGTTTAGAGCTTACTGCACGCCGCTCTACACTGCCCACCTGTGGTGCAGATATAGTAAAAGTAAATACAGAAAGCTGCAGGTTGCATATAATGATGCACTGCGCATTTTATTGAAAGTCCCTCGGTGGACAAGTGCCAGCCTGTTATTTGTGCACAATAACATTCCTACGCTGGACGCTGTAATTCGTAACTTTATGTATTCGTTTGTGAAGCGCCTTGACGTCTCACAAAATGAAATGTTTTAAGTTTGCCAGGGCGGAGTACTAATAGATTTTATTCTGAGCTCTGGAGGCATTGGAGGCACTGCTTACATGTTTTTGTGTTTGTGTCTTGTCTCTTTTAAATGTTTTTTTTTTTTTTTTTTTTTTTTTTATGGACCTTGAGTCTAAAATAAACTTTGATTGATTGAATAGTAGTGTAAAAAATACTTGTCATTAAATTACAGTTACTAACAAACACTACAACAAAATAAGAATCAGACACTTCCCATTGTTTTCTGTACAGCAGCATTCCTCTTTAATAAAAATAGATTTGTACAGAGGCACTCCAATAAATATAATACTTGTCATATGTCAGCATTTCATCAAACACAAAAAGTAAATAAAGTTGAACAGATCAGGCAGTTTTCACATTTTCAAAGGAAAAGGCAGAACTAAACGTGGTTCTTCTGTAGCACCTGGAGTTTAGTAACAAAAGAATCCAAAAACAACAGAAATAAGGCCGATCATAAACATGCACAGACAGTAAAATCATTCTTCAGTCTGTAGTTTTCTTCTGACAGTAAATCTGAGACGACAGCGCCCTCTGTCGTCAGCCACCTGCCAAAGCTGCATGAGAGGATTATTGTTTTGTGTAAATACAGTTTCTTTTACATTATTTGAACCTGATTTTGTAGTTTTACTTTGACGTTTTAAATCCATCTGTTGATTAAAAGGAAAGTCAGAGATGGGCCTGTTTCTGGTGTTTGACCTGCTTCCTCGTCACAAACTCAGCTGTGAGAGACGGTTCTGTCCTTCTCGGAGCTGCGTTTGGTCAAGTCATGATGTCACAATATCAAATTTTAGTATTAGTAGCGATTATTGTGATCCAAAATATCACGACAACCAAGCAACAAACATTCTCATTGTTTAACGTGCTACTTTTTATTTAATTAAACTGAAGCAATCGCAATGTGACAAACATTCTGCTGCATTTGTTTTTGAAAAGGTTGTATTTGAAAAAAATATATAAAACTTTTCTTGTAAAATGGTGTTTTTTCTATATTTTGAAAGGCAGAATTTTGTTTCTAAATTTGCCACATTTAGAGATAGATTAATACTTATTTATTGCCAATATCCATATTTGTTATTTGACCACCAGATATTTGCAAATTTTATCCAAAACAAGACACCACAAATTTACTCACTATGGCAAGAAAATGTGTTTATCTAAAATAAGACACATCTGCAGCAATAATACAGCGCTGATCAAAATACTGTATTAAGACCAGTTGAAAATTTGCTAAAATTCACATTTTGCACATTTGGATCCTAATGAGGTTTTAAGTAGAGTTACAATATGTAAAAGCAAGAAGGGGGAGTGTGACGAAAACAATTTGGAACTTGTCATTTTAAAGAAAATAATAATAACTGAAAAAGGCTGTTTTTCAGCTGATCAAAATCTTAAGACCAAAGGCTATAAAAGCCCAAATCTGCTCAAAATTCTCCTTTTCTGTCAGGCTTTCAGACAGTTATGTCCTCCTGATGGTTAAAGCAAAGACGTTTTCACTTCTTGATTATTGTAACTCTACTTAAAACCTCATTAGGATCCAAATGTGCAAAATGTGAATTTTAGCAAATTTTCAACTGGTCTTTAGATTTTGATCAGGACTGTATATCGTCTTTTTCTCTAAGTTCAGTATTTCATCCATTACTAGGTTCAGAAGAGTTTTCTAAAACAAATTATTTTGTTTCTAAAATGGTCACGATTATTATTCTTTTGATCTTACGATTATATTGTGTTTAGAATAATTAGGATTATTTATTTACCTGATAATCTTGGCAACCCTAGTCATGATACATGCAGCAAAAGTAAATAAAGGTTTTCTTTTTACAGAGAGAAACATAACATTTAAAGGTTTCTTCACGTTATTCCGCCTCGTTCACTTTCTGTCAGCGCACTTCCTGTTTAGCTCAGTCTGGTCCCAAACACTGAGGACCTGGACCCTTCTCACTTGGATTTCTCTTGGTTTGATTGTCCTCGTCCTGCTACATGAATCGTTTCCCACTGACTTAACGTTCTAATTGCATCAGATGTTCGTTTCTCTAAAGGCGCTCTCACACTGGGGTTTTGTAATCGTGCCGCGCTCAAGCTCGATTGTCTGTCCCGCGCTCACTTCTGTGCAACCGAACCGAACCGAGTAACAGACCGGTGATGTTATTCAGACTGAAGAGTGGATCTGGCAGCGAAAGTAAGTCCAGCGGGTCATGATATCTTTAATATAATAAGGTAGCTCTGAGTTTTCACATGATGCGCGCTTCTTTGTCAGGCTTTGGATTAAAATACGCCTGGAGCTAGAGACCTGCACGAGACTAGATTTTCATGACCGCTCCCGCCCGATCCCGAGGCCCCCGCGTGCCTGCCCGCCCGAGAAACTCCCGCGGATCCTGTCAGGTCCCGACCTTTTTTTTTTTTTTTTTGGTGACACGGAGGTTGCGTGGCGGCCCCAGGGCATAACAACATGGACACACATGACTAAACTCTGCATAACTCTCTGCATCATTTTTTTTTTAAATGGATTATTTAGGCACCAGCCTAAATAATCTGCAACAAGGCAATTATGTTCGTTTGACACATTCAATCATAAAGCGATGTCTGTGTATTTCTTACCTGATATACAAAGCTCCTCACACCTCCAGTTTCTGCTGAACAACACTTCACTTGCCCAAACTCCGTGTGTATTATTTCCATCTCCCCGTGCGTAAAAGCCAGTCCTTCATTCATTCTGCTCGTGCTGCGGCAGCTGCTGGCGCGAGGACGCACAGATGATACGCACGCTAGATTAGGAAGTACAGCAGCGGGTTTACGTGTCTGCACCTTGTAGGTGTCAGTGTTGCGTCTCTCTGTTGAACAGCAGCGCGCACAAAGCGGTATTTCTTTATTGCTCCGTAATATTTTTAAGACAGCGGAGAGAGCGCGAGTCCGGTCGGGTCCCGAGGTGTTTGGCCTGACCGCCCGCTCCCACCCGAGGCAACGTTAAAACCGCCCGATCCCGAGGGTTTGCTCACGGGTCCCCGTGAGTCCCGTGGGAATTCCAGCCCGATGCAGGTCTCTACCTGGAGCAGCAAAAGCAACAGGAGACTAGAGACTTTACAACTTTTCTCTCCGGTCATGCTTACTCAAGGTAAGCGCAGGTACACGGAGCTTGGTGCAGCTCCGGTCCGGCGTACGGAGGCTTTCTGTTTCTTGAAAGGTAATGAGAGGCTCTAACACAGCGATCAGTCCGGTCCAGCTCTGCTCCGGTCGTCCTGATTTTTTTCCAGACCAACTCCTTTTTGATGAAGTTGTGAAAACTAGACAAGACAAACAGGAAACCAAGCGAGCGCAGGTGAAGAGAAACCGGCGGTTTTCAAAATAAAATCATTACGCGACTGCTACTAATACAAATACGTCAAAATTCTAGACATACAGGGATGTTCGCTGAGCCGACATGTGACGTCAAAATGGTTGGCAGAACCGCAGAATCAGCTAGTTCGGCTAGCTCTCATTGTTTTTTCTATTGGGATCTAATTGCTGAAATTAAAAGCTTTCTTTTTGGTGTAGGCTTTTTCTGAAAACAGCAAAAGCTCTATGGATTGATGAAACCTGTTAGCACCGAGTCACAAGACACAAGAGACAAACATTGACTCTTTTCGTGTTTGTTCACACATTGGAAGTAAATAAACGTCCTGTGTTGAATGAAATAGAATTTGAACTCACGTGAAATAAGGCCAAAACATACATACACATGCATAATCCGGTCTGGGTCTGGACTGGAGGCAGTGTGAGACACACCTACAGCCTGTTCCTCCACGAGAGCAGATCTCCAACAGCAGCTAAACCGGACGTGCTCTGACAGGAAAAGTGACCGATGAACAGAACATGATTGTGAAGCAGGAGGAACATGACCTTGATATAAAAACCTGATTATCAAACGTTCATCTGTCGTCACAGGTTTATAGTAGTAGAGTCTTTTACATTCAAAACTCTAGCTGCTAACTCAAGTCTTCGTTCCATTTTCAGTCCAAACAAACGTCTGATATGTACAAAACAAACACATAAAACATCCAGGTTTGATCAGCTTCATGCACTGTGTAGAAAGTCTTTTGTTCTCATTGGTTTGAACATTACTAAAGCTTCATTCTGGTGCTTTTGTCCCGTTGAACGCTGCAGATCTCGTCTACGTTTGTCAAGTGAAAACACACTTTTGTCGCCGCTCATCCCTCATACTTTTAGTTGTTTATGTGGTTAGATTCTGGAGTTATTATAATGACCAGAGAGAGGGCGGGGCCTGTTGCCGTGGCAGTTGTGGAAGCCATCTTGAGTGGGTAAGGAAAGCAAAATTCTAAGGTCACATAATTTATAGATTAAAGAGTAATTTAACACATAATTATATATTTGAGGCAGAGGTCACATTAAACAACAATTTCCCGTCATTGACAGATTGTATTTTGTTTTGACGGAAAATTTCCAAGGCTGTACTTTTACATACAGCCTACAGAGTTAGAGACCTGCCTCCCGACCGGACTCTCGCTCTCTCAAAATGAGGACGCAGCGAGGTGCTGCTTTGAATCCGGTTCATGTGGCTGTTTTTATTCCAGCGTCACCTGCTGTTGCTTGCGTCAATACATAGTTTATAAATCTGTAACAGGAGACTGCAGTTTAGCTACAGAGCCCAGATAAGGCTTCATTACACAAAATGAACGGGTGGACAGAGTTTTGTCAGTCTGATTGCCTTTTAAAGACTGCAGCAACTCTTCTCAGCTTTTTCATTTTCCTTTCAAAAACTCAGGCGTCTGACCTGACCAGTCCATAGAGATGGTGAAGACAAACATATAAAGTCTTGTGTAGATGTGTTCTGTGAGCTGTTCTCTGCTCTCGACTCCCTCACAGAGAAACACAGAACACAGCTGTAGTCGCTTCTCTGTCCTCACTCTGGTGTGTTAGCGCCAGTGTTGGCTCTAACTTATATAGTTATAATAACTTAGTTACTGTGAAAACACTTAAAATTAAATTACAGTTACTAACAAAATACTCAGCAAAAAAAAAAAATCTAGAAAAGTGACTGATTGTGAGATACAACGGCTCAGAGACACAGATCAGCAGCTGGACCATGTTTATGTTGATTTCACTTAATTTGAGCGTGTTTAAGCAGCTCATTTGTTGTTTATATAAATGCCAATAATAAAATGTTAAATCCTATTTGATCTATATTTGCAATAAAACACAAAAGTAACTTCTAATGTAATGTAATTTACTTTTTTGGGGGCAGTAACTAAGCTTTAAAAAGTAATAAGTAATATGTAACTAATTACTTTTTCAACACTGGTTAGCACTACACTTTCTGCACTTTTCTTTGGGGCCTTAAAGTGGTTTACTATTTTTTCGCATATGGACAGTTTTTTGTTTGAAAGTTTGACTGTTGTTAGTTTGTCGACGCAGCGCTGTTACAAAAGTCTGATTCATCTCAGCTTTGAACAGGGATCAGGTCACATTTTGAGCTCAATCAGCAGGTCAGTGTACAACAGCTCTTGGGCCTCATTTATAAAGCTTGCTTACGCCTTACGCAGTGCGAAAACCTCCCTCTGCGCCAAAGGTGGTATTTATAAAAGCTCCACTAGGGTTTTGCTCAGCTCTGCGCAAACTGTTCTCCATGCGTGCGCTGTACGCAAAGGCTGGAGACACGGGGAAAAGACGACACTCGTGGAGAGAAGCAGAAGTGAAGAGAGTTTGAGGAAGTGTTTGATGCAGGAAATCATCATTTTATACAAATATTACATTTATATTTCTACCTTAAAGCAGATGTTGACCAAACACAGACAAGAGATGTTTATTCCTCTCATTTTTATTTACAACACATGTATGTAAGCCCGTGCGCTCTCGTGCACAAGCTCGTGGCTCTCGTGTGCGCGTGTGTTGATTATGGCTCTAATACCAGAGAGAATGCTGCTGAATCTGTGAAAGTATTTGTGAAACAACGGACCTGATAGAAAACTCCTCCCTCAGCACATTAGCGAGGTTTTGTTTAATAAATAAAGCCTCGGACAAGACGCAGGTCCAACTTTTTATGCAGCACGCGGCAGAATGTAGATAGACGGAAATCATTCTGACACAACGCGCGCCCCACAAAGCCTGCCCGAACCGGGGTGCACCAAAGGCGAGTCATTTTATTATTTGGTAACGGGGAGCTTTGGAGCGCCTACCCATCTCTGTCTAAGTAAAGGAAATGTCTAAAGTGTCTGTGCCACGGACGCGCACGTGCAGGCAAAGAAGCAACAGGAGTGTCACGTCCGTTCTCGCCTGTAACGCTGTCTGTTCTCTGGCTCCAGCGTATTTCCCTCTCGCTCTTTGGCTCGTTCAGGGAGGGCATCTCTGTCACCCTCGCGCTCATGAGCCTCGTTTCATTCATTCAGACTTCCGCGTGCACGTATATAGGCCTATGTGAGTGAACGAGGAAAATCTCACGCACATTCTGTTAAACACATCTGATTCATTCAAAACGTGAGCCTAATTTGAGGGAGAAGAGTCTTTTTCATTCACATTTTATTAGTAGTAAATCCACATGTGACAAGCGAGCTGCTGCTGCGAGCTGCGTCTCCCTCTGACTCCTCCCCTTTTGCCTTTCCCCGTGTGTCAAACCCACTGATTATCGCCTCATGTCTATTAAAATATTATTCATGAGTCACCTTTCATGGTGAATAGGAGGTGTGGAGAGGGCGTGGCCTGACGTGGCTTTACGTGCGCAGATTCTAGAAGCAGGTGGGATCTATAAAGCACAGATTGCGTGGAGGAGAGTGCACGGAGGCTTTTATAAATATGGAGTTTGCGTGGCGCACGCCACTTGTGGTCACTAGGTGCACGCACTTGCTCAGCAAAAATCCTACGCAAACCTTTATAAATGAGGCCCCTGGAGTCAAACACGCCGACCAGCACACGCCGCTTCTCTCCTCCACCTGTGAGAGGCGCACACGAACGGCAGAGCAGAGTCATCGTCATGTCAAACCTCCGCTCTCTCTGCACACACAAGGGAAAGGGCCTAAAGTGTCGGTGGTGGCCCAGAGTGAGAGACTGAATGAACCTGGACAGAGTCTCTACAAGAACCTGTCCATCCTCTGCTCTGAGCTGCAGCAGTGAGAGCGTCGCAGTTACGATGACAAGAACATGATTACTGTTACTATAAAAGAAGAAGTTCACTGTTGTTTTTTACTGATGTGCAAAAGGCGTTTAAGAGAATTCTGATTAATTATGATGAAAGAAAGAACATAATTATTTTTAAAGGTTAAAAAGCACAAGAGGTTTGAGTGGCGACAAAGCAGATCTCATAGAATAAAACGGATTCTGCAGCACGCTCAATTCTGTCCTGTGTTTTCACTGAACAAAAGCAGATAATAGACCATCACCTGTGTCCTGGCGCCCTCCTGGTGTGTGTGTGTGTGACGGGACCTGCTCTACCTGGTCCTCCTGGCGTGTGATGGGACAGGACTTAGCTGCTCCTCTGCTGTCCTGTGTGTGTGATGAGACAGGACTTAGCTGCTCCTCTGCTGTCCTGTGTGTGTGATGGGACAGGACTTAGCTGCTCCTCCTCTGCTGTCCTGTGTGTGTGTGTGCTGGGACAGGACTTAGCTGCTCCTCTGCTGTCCTGTATGTGTGTGTGATGAGACAGGACTTAGCTGCTCCTCCTCTGCCGTCCTGTATGTGTGTGTGATGAGACAGGACTTAGCTGCTCCTCCTCTGCCGTCCTGTATGTGTGTGTGATGAGACAGGACTTAGCTGCTCCTCCTCTGCTGTCCTTGTATGTGTGTGTGATGAGACAGGACTTAGCTGCTCCTCCTCTGCCGTCCTGTATGTGTGTGTGATGAGACAGGACTTAGCTGCTCCTCCTCTGCTGTCCTGTATGTGTGTGTGATGAGACAGGACTTAGCTGCTCCTCCTCGGCTGTCCTTGTGTGTGTGTGTGTGACGGGACAGGACTTAGCTGCTCCTCCTCTGCTGTCCTCCTGGCGTGTGTGCTGGGATTGTTGGACTTAGCTGCTCCTCCTCTGCGCCGGGCAGGGCTGGCTGTGTCTGAACCTCATGATGTACACGGCCGTTGGTGCCACCAGTAGAACATCAGCACCACCAGACGTGCCACACCTGGTGACTGGCCCCCAGGTAGTTCAGCTGGCCTGGAAAACACAAGAGTTTCTGAAGACAGCTCACCGGGTTTACAGAGTCAGAAATCGTTTGTACGCACAGTTTTGGCTCAAAGTATTTTTGAAGCCGACACCTGGATGCACGTCTCCAACCCTCGAACAATTAGGGCTGCAACTATATTCTATTGATTATTTACTTTGATTAATCGAGTAATCTATTAACTTTTGTTTACACTTAATAATACATTTTTATAAGGGTAATAAGGATATTCTGCTTAATAACACAATTATTTTTCATTGCACAAAAACAGCAACTTTTCCCCTTAATACACAAGTTTAATCATAATATCACACAGATGCAGAAGTGTATTAACATGGGAGTCTGAGAACTTATTGTATCGTTGTAACGTATCATTACATTCAATATTAAATGCATTAACATCCACAGGGTTTTGAACCAAAGCATGTTGACGTCCCGTCTTTGGCACACGTCCCAAATGTGACAGACTGACAGCAGAGCTATAAACCTTCACAAACACTACTGTTTCATGTAAACTATGAATAGAACAGTTCTGAGCGCTGGATTTGCAGCTCGTGTGATTCTTTTCAGAGCTCGAGTCATTTTGGCGCGTTAGCTTCGTGGGCACTTCGTAACAAACACAGACTCTAAACACAGACTCGTTAGTTTAAAATCCACCACTGCCTCCTCCGCTGTGTATGCTGTAGCCTGGGGAGGTGCGTTCGAGAATAAGTTGCTGCGTAGCTCCGCCCGCTCCGCGCACCAGTCTGCTCAGCCGTTTGTTGCCACAACAAGGTTGTACTTCTCGATTTCTCTGTCATGTTTTTTGTTCTAATTTGTTAAATGTTTTGCTTTTATTTGCAGAAACAACAGCTAATTGAGCTGGAGAATATCCGTGGCAAATATTATAATATTCAGATCAAATCTGAAGGTAAAATAGATGTAGAGTCATTTCACAGTTCACGATTGAAAACACAGACACAACGTTACATATTCACAAAGTCATTAAATAAATGAGGCGCCTGAGTTTAGACTGTAAGTAAAAAATACACTATAAAATAATACCCACTCCCATTTCATTCTAAAGTCATATGTGAGTACATATGTACATTAGCAAACTAGTTATGAGCGTAACACGTTAGCTAATGGCAAAGCAACTTTATCGCCAATAATCTCCACATTTCAATGTTTAAAAGTTTTAAATGAAGTTTTAAATGAAGTAAGACATGAGCACTCTCACAGACGTCCAGTGTGCTCAAAATGTTTAGATGACGTCTTACCTGGGAAGTAACGCTCTGGAATCTTGGTGACGTAAAAGAGGAACGCAGACGCAGCGATCAGGTACATGATCAAGACTCGAGGCAGGAACAGCTGTGTGAACAACAAAACTCGGTTAAAATAAAACAAATCCTCACAGACAGAAGCAGCAGACTGACTGAGGCCGACCTGCACGATGTCCGAGGCCAGTCCGTCCGTGAGGCAGACCCAGTGACACGCCGGCACCACGCTCACCCCGGCCACGCAGCAGAACAGCCCCATGCGGATCCGCTTCCAGTCGTTACTCAGGTACCGAGGGTGGACCTGAGCGCAGAAGACGGCCAGGATGAGGGAGAGCACGGTCACGAGGTACACCTGCCGCCAGAACTGAAAGAATATACAGGACACGAAGGGTTAAACACGTCAGAGAGAAGAGAGAGAGAGAGAGAGAGGGAAAGAGAGGGAGAGGACGGTCACGAGGTACACCTGCCGCCAGAACTGAAATAAAACACGGGAGAGAGAAAGAGTTAAACACATCAGAGAGAGAGAGAGAGAGAAGAGAGGGGAGAAAGAGAGAGAGAGAAGAGAGAGAAAGGGAGAAAGAGAGAGAGGAAGAGAGAGAGAGAGGAAAAGAAGAGAGAGAGAGGTACAGAGGAAGAGAGAGAGAGGAAGGAAAGAGAGAGAGAAAGGGAGACAGAGAGAGGTAGAGAGGAAGAGAGAGGAAAGAAAGAGAGAGAGAAGAGAGGGAGAAAGAGAGAGGAGAGAGAGAGAGGGAGAAAGAGAGTGAGGAAGAGAGAGAGAGAGGAAAGAAAGAGAGAGAGAGAGAGAGGAAGAGAGAGAGAGGAAAGAAAGAGAGAGAGAGAAGAGAGGGAGAAAGAGAGAGGTAGAGAGGAAGAGAGAGAGAGAGAGAGAGAGGAAAGAAAGAGAGAGAGAAGAGAGGGAGAAAGAGCGAGAGAAGGAGAAAGAGAGTGAGGAAGAGAGAGAGAGAGGAAAGAAAGAGAGAGAGAGAGGTAGAGAGGAAGAGAGAGAGAGGAAAGAGAGAGAGGGAGAGAGAGAGAGAGAGGGAGAAGAGAGAGATGAAGAGAGAGAGAGAGGAAAGAAAGAGAGAGAGAGAGAGGAAGAAAGAGAGGGAGAAAGAGAGAGAGAGGTAGAGAGGAAGAGAGAGAGAGGAGAGAGAAAGAGAGGAAAGAGCATGTAAGAAAGAGAGAGAAAGAAAGCGAGAGATAGAGAAAAGAAGAGAAAGGGGAGAGAGAAAGAAGAAAGAAAGAGAGAAAGAGAGGAGAGAGAAGGAAAGAGGGAACAAGAGGATAGAGAAGAGAAAGAGAGAGAGAGAGAGGAAAGAGACGAAGAGCTAAACAGTAAACACGTCAGACAGGAGCGGAAGGGTTAAACATATATTGAGAGAGAGAAAGGAGAGAGAGCGTGTAAGAAAGAGAAAAAAGAAAGAAAGAATAAAAGAAAGAAAGAAAGAAAGAATAAAAGAAAGAAAGAAAAAGGAAAGAAAGAAAGAGAGAGAAAGAGAGAGATAGAGTAGAGAAGAAAAGAGAGAAAGGGGAGAGAGAAAAAAAAGAGAAAGAGCGAGAGGAAGGGTTAAAAGTGTTAAATCTAATTATCTAAGTGAAAGAGAAAGTACGTACGGCGTCGCAGTAGAAGGCGTAGAAGATTCCGGGGACGTAACACCCCAGGATTCCCACCGAGATCCCGGCGTAGTCCAGAGAGAGCCAGCGTCGGCAGGTTTTCTCCGAGCGATGGCACGAGAACAGATGGTAGCCCACGGAACACAGCATGCACACCTGCTCACACAACAACACACGACTGCAAGGGCTTTTTCTACTCAAATACAGACGAGCATGCGGCTAAAGTACGAACTGAGACTGTGGAGGAAGTCAACGTCTAGTCTCCTACAACCGTCTAACAAAAGTACAAACTGAGACTGTGGAAGAAGTCAACGTCTAGTCTCCTACAACCGTCTAACAAAAGTACAAACTGAGACTGTGGAGGAAGTCAACATCTAGTCTCCTACAACCGTCTAACAAAAGTACAAACGGAGACTGGAGGAAGTCAACATCTAGTCTCCTACAGCCGTCTAACAAAAGTACAAACGGAGACTGGAGGAAGTCAACATCTAGTCTCCTACAGCCGTCTAACAAAAGTACAAACTGAGACTGTGGAGGAAGTCAACGTCTAGTCTCCTACAACCGTCTAACAAAGTACAAACAGACTGTGGAGGAAGTCAACATCTAGTCTCCTACAACCGCCTAATCAAAGTACAAACTGAGACTGTGGAGGAAGTCAACATCTAGTCTCCTACAACGTCTAACAAAAGTACAAACTGAGACTGTGGAGGAAGTCAACGTCTAGTCTCCTACAACCGTCTAACAAAAGTACAAACTGAGACTGTGGAGGAAGTCAACATCTAGTCTCCTACAACCGTCTAACAAAAGTACAAACGGAGACTGGAGGAAGTCAACATCTAGTCTCCTACAGCCGTCTAACAAAGTACAAACTGAGACTGTGGAGGAAGTCAACATCTAGTCTCCTACAACCGTCTAACAAAAGTACAACTGAGACTGTGGAGGAAGTCAACATCTAGTCTCTTACAGCCGTCGAATAAAAGTACAAACTGAGACTGTGGAGGAAGTCAACGTCTAGTCTCCTACAACCGTCTAACAAAAGTACGAACGGAGACTGTGGAGGAAGTCAACATCTAGTCTCCTACAGCCGTCTAACAAAAGTACAAACTGAGACTGTGGAGGAAGTCAACATCTAGTCTCCTACAACCGTCTAACAAAAGTACAAACTGAGACTGTGGAGGAAGTCAAACATCTAGTCTCCTACAACCGTCTAACAAAAGTACGAACTGAGACTGAGGAGGAAGTCAACGTCTAGTCTCCTACAACCGTCTAAAAAAGTACAAACTGAGACTGTGGAGGAAGTCAACATCTAGTCTCCTACAGCCGTCTAACCAAAAGTACAAACTAGACTGGAGGAATTTAACATCTAGTCTCTACAACTGTCTAACCAAAAGTACGAACGGAGACTGTGGAGAAAGTCAACATCTAGTCTCCTACAACTGTCTAACAAAAGTACAACTGAGACTGTGGAGGAAGTCAACATCTAGTCTCCTACAACCGTCAACAAAAGTACGAAACTGAGACTGAGAGGAATCAACGTCTAGTCTCCTACAACCGTCTAACAAAAGTACAAACTGAGACTGGAGGAAGTCAACATCTAGTCTCCTACAACCGTCTAACAAAAGTACGAACTGAGACTGTGGAGGAAGTCAACATCTAGTCTCCTACAACCGTCTAACAAAAGTACAACTGAGACTAGAGGAAGTCAACATCTAGTCTCCTACAACCGTCTAACAAAAGTACAAACGGAGACTGGAGGAAGTCAACATCTAGTTTCCTACAGCCGTCTAACAAAAGTACAAACTGAGACTGTGGAGGAGTCAACATCTAGTCTCCTACAACCGTCTAACAAAAGTACAAACTGAGACTGTGGAGGGAAGTCAACATCTAGTCTCCTACAACCGTCTAACAAAAGTACGAACTGAGACTGTGGAGGAAGTCAACATCTAGTCTCCTACAACTGTCTAACAAAAGTACAAACTGAGACTGTGAGAAGTCAACGTCTAGTCTCCTACAACCGTCTAACAAAAGTACAAAACTGAGACTGGAGGAAGTCAACATCTAGTCTCCTACAACCGTCTAACAAAAGTACAAACTGAGACTGTGGAAGAAGTCAACGTCTAGTCTCCTACAACCGTCTAACAAAAGTACAAACTGAGACTGGAGGAAGTCAACATCTAGTCTCCTACAACCGTCTAACAAAAGTACAAACTGAGACTGTGGAGGAAGTCAACATCTAGTCTCCTACAACCGTCTAATCAAAGTACGAACTGAGACTGTGGAGGAAGTCAACATCTAGTCTCCTACAACCGTTAACAAAAGTACAAACTGAGACTGTGGAGGAAGTCAACATCTAGTCTCCTACAACCGTCTAATAAAAGTACAAACTGAGACTGTGGAGGAAGTCAACGTCTAGTCTCCTACAACCGTCTAACAAAAGTACAAACTGAGACTGAGGAAGTCAACATCTAGTCTCCTACAACCGTCTAACAAAAGTACAAACTGAACTGGAGGAAGTCAACATCTAGTCTCCTACAACCGTCTAACAAAAGTACAAACTGAGACTGTGGAGGAAGTCAACATCTAGTCTCCTACAACCGTCTAACAAAAGTACAAACTGAGACTGTGGAGGAAGTCAACATCTAGTCTCCTACAACCGTCTAACAACTGAGACTGTGGAGGAAGTCAACGTCTAGTCTCCTACAACCGTCTAACAAAAGTACGAACTGAGACTGTGGAGGAAGTCAACGTCTAGTCTCCTACAACCGTCTAACAAAAGTACAAACTGAGACTGTGGAGGAAGTCAACGTCTAGTCTCCTACAACCGTCTAACAAAAGTACAAACTGAGACTGTGGAGAAGTCAACATCTAGTCTCCTACAACCGTCTAACAAAAGTACAAACTGAGACTGTGGAGGAAGTCAACGTCTAGTCTCCTACAACCGTCTAACAAAGTACAAACAGAGAGGAATCACATCTAGTCTCCTACAACCGAGTACAAACTAGACTCAACATCTAGTTCCTACAACCGTCTAACAAAAGTACAAACTGAGACTGTGGAGGAAGTCAACATCTAGTCTCCTACAACCGTCTAAACAAAGAACAAACTGAGACTGTGAGGAAGTCAACATCTAGTCTCCTACAACCGTCTAAACAAAGAACAAACTGAGACTGTGGAGGAAGTCAACGTCTAGTCTCCTACAACCGTCTAACAAAAGTACAAACTGAGACTGTGGAGGAAGTCAACATCTAGTCTCCTACAACCGTCTAACAAAGTACAAACTGAGACTGTGGAGGAAGTCAACATCTAGTCTCCTACAACCGTCTAACAAAAGTACAAACTGAGACTGTGGAGGAAGTCAACATCTAGTCTCCTACAACCGTCTAACAAAAGTACAAACTGAGACTGTGGAGGAAGTCAACGTCTAGTCTCCTACAACCGTCTAACAAAAGTACAAACTGAGACTAGAGGAAGTCAACATCTAGTCTCCTACAACCGTCTAACAAAAGTACAACTGAGACTAGAGGAAGTCAACATCTAGTCTCCTACAACCGTCTAACAAAAGTACAAACTGAGACTAGAGGAAGTCAACATCTAGTCTCCTACAACCGTACTAACAAAATACAAACTGAGACTGGAGGAAGTCAACGTCTAGTCTCCAAACTGACAACCGTCTAAACAAAAGTACAAACTGAGACTAGAGGAAGTCAACATCTAGTCTCCACACGTCAACAAAAGTACAAACTGAACCTAGAGGAAGTCACATNCACGAATCATCGTGTGATCACGCCATGCAATACAGAACTGAGACTGTGACGGAGAGTTAATCTCTCCCCTACAAACCGTCTAACAAAAGTACAAACTGAGACTGTGAAGAAGTCAACGTCTAGTCTCCTACAACCGTCTAACAAAAGTACAAACTGAGACTGTGGAGGAAGTCAACATCTAGTCTCCTACAACCGTCTAACAAAAGTACAAACGGAGACTGGAGGAAGTCAACATCTAGTCTCCTACAGCCGTCTAACAAAAGTACAAACGGAGACTGGAGAAGTCAACATGTCTCCTACAGCCGTCTAAGTACAAACTGAGACTGTGGAGGAAGTCAACGTCTAGTCTCCTACAACCGTCTAACAAAAAGTACAAACAGACTGTGGAGGAAGTCAACATCTAGTCTCCTACAACCGCTAATCAAAGTACAAACTGAGACTGTGGAGGAAGTCAACGTCTAGTCTCCTACAACCGTCTAACAAAAGTACAAACTGAGACTGTGGAGGAAGTCAACTCTAGTCTCCTACAACCGTCTAAACAAAAGTACAAACTGAGACTGGAGGAAGTCAACATCTAGTCTCCTACAACCGTCTAACAAAAGTACAAACTGAGACTGTGGAGGAAGTCAACATCTAGTCTCCTACAACCGTCTAACAAAAGTACAAACTGAGACTGTGGAGGAAGTCAACATCTAGTCTCCTACAACCGTCTAACAAAAGTACAAACTGAGACTGTGGAGGAAGTCAACATCTAGTCTCTACAGCCGTAATAAAAGTACAAACTGAGACTGTGGAGGAAGTCAACGTCTAGTCTCCTACAACCGTCTAACAAAAGTACAAACTGAGACTGTGGAGGAAGTCAACATCTAGTCTCCTACAACCGTCTAACAAAAGTACAAACTGAGACTGTGGAGGAAGTCAACATCTAGTCTCCTACAACCGTCTAACAAAGTACAAACTGAGACTGTGGAGGAAGTCAACATCTAGTCTCCTACAACCGTCTAACAAAAGTACAAACTGAGACTGTGGAGGAAGTCAACATCTAGTCTCCTACAACCGTCTAACAAAAGTACAAACTGAGACTGTGGAGGAAGTCAACATCTAGTCTCCTACAACCGTCTAACAAAAGTACAAAGACTGAGGAAGTCAACATCTAGTCTCCTACAGCCGTCTAACAAAAGTACAACTGAGACTGTGGAGAAGTCAACATCTAGTCTCCTACAACCGTCTAACAAAAGTACAAACTGAGACTGTGGAGGAAGTCAACATCTAGTCTCCTACAACCGTCTAACAAAAGTACGAACTGAGACTGAGAGGAAGTCAACATCTAGTCTCCTACAACCGTCTAACAAAAGTAAAACTGAGACTGGAGGAAGTCAACATCTAGTCTCCTACAACCGTCTAACAAAAGTACAACTGAGACTGTGGAGGAAGTCAACGTCTAGTCTCCTACAACCGTCTAACAAAAGTACAAACTGAGACTAGAGGAAGTCAACATCTAGTCTCCTACAACCGTCTAACAAAAGTACAAACTGAGACTGGAGGAAGTCAACATCTAGTCTCCTACAGCCGTCTAACAAAAGTACAAACTGAGACTGTGAGGAAGTCAACATCTAGTCTCCTACAACCGTCTAACAAAAGTACAAACTGAGACTGTGGAGGAAGTCAACATCTAGTCTCCTACAACCGTCTAACAAAAGTACAAACTGAGACTGTGGAGGAAGTCAACATCTAGTCTCCTACAACCGTCTAACAAAAGTACAAACTGAGACTGTGGAGGAAGTCAACGTCTAGTCTCCTACAACCGTCTAACAAAAGTACAAACTGAGACTGGAGGAAGTCAACATCTAGTCTCCTACAACCGTCTAACAAAAGTACAAACTGAGACTGTGGAGAAGTCAACGTCTAGTCTCCTACAACCGTCTAACAAAAGTACAAACTGAGACTGGAGAAGTCAACATCTAGTCTCCTACAACCGTCTAACAAAAGTACAAACTGAGACTGTGGAGGAAGTCAACATCTAGTTCTCCTACAACCGTCTAATCAAAGTACGAACTGAGACTGTGGAGGAATCAAATCTAGTCTCCTACAACCGTCTAACAAAAGTACAAACTGAGACTGTGGAGGAAGTCAACATCTAGTCTCCTACACCGTCTAACAAACTGAGACTCTCTAACAAGTCTAACAAAAGTACAACTGAGACTGGAGGAAGTCAAATCTAGTCTCCTACAACCGTCTAACAAAAGTACGAACTGATACTGGAGGAAGTCAACATCTAGTCTCCTACAACCGTCTAACAAAAGTACAAACTGAGACTGTGAGGAAGTCAACATCTAGTCTCCTACAACCGTTCTAACAAAGTACAAACTGAGACTGTGGAGGAAGTCAACATCTAGTCTCCTACAGCCGTCTAATAAAAGTACAAACTGAGACTGTGGAGGAAGTCAACGTCTAGTCTCCTACAACCGTCTAACAAAAGTACAACTGAGACTGTGGAGGAAGTCAACGTCTAGTCTCTACACCGTCTAAAAAGTACAACTGAGACTGTGGAGGAAGTCAACGTCTAGTCTCCTACATCCGTCTAACAAAAGTACAAACTGAGACTGTGGAGGAAGTCAACATCTAGTCTCCTACAACCGTCTAACAAAAGTACAAACTGAGACTGTGGAGGAAGTCAACGTCTAGTCTCCTACAACCGTCTAACAAAAGTACAAACAGACTGGGAGGAAGTCAACATCTAGTCTCTACAACCGCCTAATCAAAGTACAAACTGAGACTGTGAGGAAGTCAACATCTAGTCTCCTACAACCGTCTAACAAAAGTACAAACTGAGACTGTGGAGGAAGTCAACATCTAGTCTCCTACAACCGTCTAAACAAAGAACAAACTGAGACTGTGGAGGAAGTCAACATCTAGTCTCCTACAACCGTCTAAACAAAGAACAAACTGAGACTGTGGAGGAAGTCAGCGTCTAGTCTCCTACAACCGTCTAACAAAAGTACAAACTGAGACTGTGGAGGAAGTCAACATCTAGTCTCCTACAACCGTCTAATAAAGTACAAACTGAGACTGTGGAGGAAGTCAACATCTAGTCTCCTACAACCGTCTAACAAAAGTACAAACTGAGACTGTGGAGGAAGTCAACATCTAGTCTCTACAACCGTCTAACAAAAGTTACAAACTGAGACTGTGGAGGAAGTCAACGTCTAGTCTCCTACAACCGTCTAACAAAAGTACAAACTGAGACTAGAGGAAGTCAACATCTAGTCTCCTACAACCGTCTAACAAAAGTACAAACTGAGACTAGAGGAAGTCAACATCTAGTCTCCTACAACCGTCTAACAAAAGTACAAACTGAGACTAGAGGAAGTCAACATCTAGTCTCCTACAACCGTCTAACAAAAGTACAAACTGAGACTGGAGGAAGTCAACGTCTAGTCTCCTACAACGTCTAAAAAATAAAAAAAAAAAACATCTAGTCTCCTACAACCGTCTAACAAAAGTACAAACTGAGACTAGAGGAAGTCAACATCTAGTCTCCTACAACCGTCTAACAAAAGTACAAACTGAGACTAGAGGAAGTCAACATCTAGTCTCCTACAACCGTCTAACAAAAGTACAAACTGAGACTAGAGGAAGTCAACATCTAGTCTCCTACAACCGTCTAACAAAAGTACAAACTGAAACTAGAGGAAGTCAACATCTAGTCTCCTACAACCGTCTAACAAAAGTACAAACTGAGACTGTGGAGGAAGTCAACGTCTAGTCTCCTACAACCGTCTAACAAAAGTACAAACTGAGACTGTGGAGGAAGTCAACGTCTAGTCTCCTACAACCGTCTAACAAAAGTACAAACTGAGACTGTGGAGGAAGTCAACGTCTAGTCTCCTACAACCGTCTAACAAAAGTACAAACTGAGACTGTGGAGGAAGTCAACGTCTAGTCTCCTACAACCGTCTAACAAAAGTACAAACTGAGACTGTGGAGGAAGTCAACGTCTAGTCTCCTACAACCGTCTAACAAAAGTACGAACTGAGACTGTGGAGGAAGTCAACGTCTAGTCTCCTACAACCGTCTAACAAAAGTACAAACTGAGACTGGAGGAAGTCAACGTCTAGTCTCCTACAACCGTCTAACAAAAGTACAAACTGAGACTAGAGGAAGTCAACATCTAGTCTCCTACAACCGTCTAACAAAAGTACAAACTGAGACTGAGGAAGTCAACCTCTAGTCTCCTACAACCGTCTAACAAAAGTACAAACTGAGACTGTGGAGAAGTCAATATCTAGTCTCCTACAACCGTCTAACAAAAGTACAAACTGAGACTGGAGGAAGTCAACTCTAGTCTCCTACAACCGTCTAACAAAGTACAAACGGAGACTGGAGGAAGTCAACATCTAGTCTCCTACAGCCGTCTAACAAAAGTACAAACTGAGACTGTGGAGAAGTCAATATCTAGTCTCCTACAACCGTCTAACAAAAGTACAAACTGAGACTGGAGGAAGTCAACGTCTAGTCTCCTACAACCGTCTAACAAAAGTACAAACTGAGACTGTGGAGGAAGTCAACGTCTAGTCTCCTACAACCGTCTAACAAAAGTACAAACTGAGACTGTGGAGGAAGTCAACGTCTAGTCTCCTACAACCGTCTAACAAAAGTACGAACCTGGTGTTGAGCTGAAAGTCTGTAACGTGGCAAATAATAAAGAAAAAGGTCAAACCGAGGCTGGAATGTGTAGGATTTATGACATTTTTCAATTAAAGGAGATGTAGTGTTATGTTCTGATTAAAACGTCACTAGAGAGAGGAAATGTAGTGAGGAGAGAAATAACAGAGTGAGGAGAAAGGAGACACAGTGAGGAATAGGGATGTCACAATATGGAATTTTAGTATTGCGATTATTGCAAGAAAAAATATCACGATTTAGCGATTATTCACAATTACAGTTGACTTGACCAAACAACAAAATCTGTCATTTTCTTTCATTCTCATCGTCTAACACAGGGGTGCTCAATACGTCGATCGCGAGCTACCGGCAGCTCTCGGAGGCAGAAGGAGTCGATCGCGAAGCCCTACTGGTTATGTGAAGTTTAGTGTCTTATACAAACGAAGAGAATAATGCGCTGAACACATGATCCACTGTGAGCTACAATAGCGCGAGTCTGTTTTATGATTGTTGCGCCCAGTATGAATCCTCTCCCCTCCTTCTGCATCCACTCCTGCTGTCAGAGAAGGGTGGGGGCAGGTGGGACCAGGTGAACCTAATCAACTGCACTAGTTTCTTCCCACCTGGTGCAATTAAAGGGAAGAACTGTGCTGCTGCTCAATTGAGTCAGAGATCATGGCCAGAAGGAGCTAAAAACCCTCAGAGGAACAGTGCAGAAAGAAAAACTCTTCTAAAAAACCTGAAGGACAGCCGGTAAATAAAATACTTTTGTATTGTACTGTGTTTATCTGGTTTAAATATTTGTTTCATGTGCTGTCATTATACTGTGCAAAAGCTACTAAAGAATACATTGCATTTGTTAATCATTTGATTTATTTAAGTTCTAATAGTAAGTGTGCAAACATAATTCATATACTTAAGTTTAATAAAAATGCATCATGACACAGCTAAAATAGGTTAAAAACATGTTTGATTAAAATGTGCTAAATGTGATAAAAATATTTAAGTTTAATTGTTAAATGTTAAAATCTGTTAAAAGCTGAATAATTTAAGACTGACATTTTCAGTAAAGTAAAATTCTAGAATGTCATGCATAAACATTTCTGTGCAAAACGTGTGCATTTATGTAAACTATTTTTTGTATATTTCTGTTTTTCAAGGTTTTCTACCTTGGCGGAGGTTGCTCTAATCTTCTAAAATAAAGAGCCAAAAGTCTTTCAATGTCTGGTCATTCCGCAGAGTAGAATCCAGTTAAAGGTGCATTGCGTAAGTTAAAATGTTCAATATTACGATATATCAAATTACCGTCCATTGGCACTTGCCTGGATGTGCGCCATGACGTTTTGTAAACTTACCGAGTTTGCCTCTGTAAGCGCAGACAGGCTCATAAATGTGAGTGGTGCTGGTCGCATTTTCCCGCGCTGGTCCTCCTTCACTGGATTATCGTCATTATTTCTATTTATTTAGCAAAAGCTCTCGGTTTTATACAATGGACGGCTGTTGTAAAGGCTGTTTAATGAAAAATAAATAAATAATCATTGGTAAATACTGCCATCTAGCTTCCGAACCCCCGTAACACACGGAAGAATTCAAAACAACTAGCCCACCGTAACGGCATGGCATGAAGCCGACTGCAGGACCGAGGAGCACTTGGACATGTTTTTGAGAAAGAGGAATTGTGCTGGAGATCAATAAGACGCTCATCTGGTGATTATTTTCATTAGAAGGTAAGACTCTCAGGCCTGTCCAAGTACATCGCACATTTAGACACAGATTTAGTAGCCTAGCGCTTAGCTGTTTGTCTTGGTAAGGTTTATGTTTTATTAGAGTAATAAATTGTCATTGAGCATTTAGTTGACAAATGAGGCCTGTAAAGAGCGTGTTTACAATTTTCTCTCACGCTAAAACAAAGCTTTTCCTCAAACTCTCAAAATTCTTTTCGTGTGTAACTTTTGAAGTGTGTACACTGATCATTCAGTCAAAAGAACATAAAATAGCCAGCATCTACTTTTTCATACAAAAACCTTTGTCTTCTTAAGTCAGAAAACATTTAGCAGAAAATAACGATGTGTCAAAAGAATCTTTAAGCGTAAAATACGTCTTCAGCTGCTGATAGTAGGGAGGGTGCAGTGCCACAAAACGCCAAAGATGGCGCCCTTGTTCAAAACCTTTGCAACTTACGCCATGCACCTTTAAACTTCAGATGAAGAGTACCTTTTCAAGTTGGGGTGTGATCTGCCACAAAATACAACTTGACAATGATCGCTTCAAGGGTTTTGAGGTGTTATGCGTTTTCGTCTGCTCTGCTTTGACACGGTGCCCGTTCTGCTGCATACTCCACATCCGGGTGCAGGGCCACGGATCACACAGGCTCTAGAGCTGAGATTCATGAAACACGCACGCTGTAGACGAGATCTCCACAGTTCGCCTCCTGGCTTTAAGTGAAGTTGAAGCCATCGTGAATGATAGGCCACTAACAACTGTCTCAAGTGACCCGAATGATCTGGAGCCACTAACTCCTAACCATCTTCTTCACCTCAAACAAAAATTCACATTGCCACCTGGAGTGTTTGTGAAAGAAGACATGTATTGTAGGAGGAGATGGAGACAATCACAATATCTAGCGGATCTATTTTGGACACGATGGACTAAAGAATACCTTCCTTTAAAGCAGCAGAGAAGCAAATGGTATCGCATCAAAAACAACCTACAGCCCGGTGATCTAGTCCTGATTGTGGATGACATGGCACCGAGGAACTCTTGGCTGATGGGTCGTATATTGAAGACTTTCCCAGATTCTAAAGGTATCGTCAGAAGTGTGGTGGTAAAAACAAAAAACAACATTCTGCAACGACCTATAAACAAACTTTGTCTGTTCATGGAAGAATCTTTGGGCTTGCCTCAACTAAAAGTAGATCGCGAGCTGGAAAACTGTGAGCACCCCTGGTCTAACACATCACTTTCCTCAGTTTGTGACCAGTTTTGTCAACTCAAATTTGTGAAAGAAAATATCTAAATGTGCTTTAAAAAAAAAAAGAGAAAAAAAAATATTGATATTTGCAGAGGCATATCTTTGATCTTCTAAATCTTTGAAGTTCACATAAGTGAAGTGTAGAGGCCATTTATGTTTCTAAGCGTAATTATCTGGGAAATTAAGTGTCTCTACCGAATTTCGTCTATTTTTATAAACTTGGCCAACACTAACTGGGACCAAAATCATTAATTAAATTAAAGAAAACACTTAATTTTGCTTCCAAAACTGGCACAGTTATTTTTCTTTTTATGATTTTACTGTGACTTGAATCATCACGATTATTGATGAACCTAATAATCTTGACACCCCTAGTGACTAGACATGGGACGATATTAAAGGGGACCTATTCTGTCAAATTCACTTTTCTAAGTTTTTAACCTTGTTATAACGGCTTTCCTTCATCATTAGTTTACTCAAAGTTATATTTGAATTGATTCATGCATTTTGGAGTAATCTTGTTTTGTTCTTCAGCTGCAGCTCAAGTGTTCTCACCTACCACCTACCCTCCCACTTGTCTGTATTTACTTGTTATAATTCAAAAGATGAATTCTCAAAGTGAAGCTATATGGTTCAAAACTGTCCCAGAGACACTTTCCAACAATAATCAATTGTTATTAAAATCTGTTGCTTTTTACAGTTACATTTTAAATGAAGAGGCGGGGCTTATCAGTTCTGCAGTTTTGAACAGGAAGTCAGTAGAGCTGTTTTTATTTTCAAGTTGTTTTAGATCAACTTTGTGTTTTACAATGAACAAAAGGTAAATTACTGATCTGCACATGTTCTAGTTTCTTACTAAATAGCTTGAAAAAACACAATAGGACCCCTTTAAAATTTGCTCACGATTATTGTGACCAAAATAATCACGATGAACGATATTATCAAGATAAATTACAAAACGTAAAAGTGCACAGATTCAAAATCACTGAAATATTTATTAGTGCACAATATGTATGTGTTTGAACAACTACTTGTTGTATTTTGGTCTAAGTACAGAACAAATGTTTACAATGTTGAGAAAAAAATCTAACTTTGTCTCAGAGTCATTAATTAACTCTGCATAGGAGGAGGAGACAGAACAAAGAAAAATTAAAAAGAGCGAGGACAGAGGAGACAAAAAGAGAGAAATCCTTCAATGTTTCCTTCCACTAGTTTTTCTGATCTGACAAACTGAGGAGAGGGAAGGAGGATTGTCCGTTCGTACCTGGAAGCAGAAGAGTCCGATGGCGTAGATGACGTAATCCTCCCGGTTGGCTCCAGACGAGGGCAGCACCGCGCACAAGTCATGAACCGCCAGAGAGAAGAAGAGCAGGAAGCCCAGCAGGTGGCTCCAGATGTTCACCGTCTCATTGGACAAATGAAGATGCTGCACAACCACAGGATCAGTCAGAATCACCACAACGACACAAGTAAGCTGGTTTAAATCGGGTTTGTGTTTTACAATGAACCAAATGTAAATTACTGATCCAAATATCAGAGTTTGATACTAAATACTTGGGAAAAACACAAAATGTCTCCTTTAAATAGTCGATAGGCCTATATAAGCGTTTGTTGGAGTATTCTGTCTGTTCACGTGACATCACAGAAATGCAGTTTTTGGTGAAATACAAAATGTGAATGGGTCTAGTCGTCTTCGGGAAGGACCAGGTTTATAATATTAGTGAAATCGTTTTGTAGATAATTCATGTAAAGTCCAATGTTGTCTAGGGCTGCTCGATTATGACAAAAATCACAATTATTTGTTTAGAGAGCCTGCAGAGCGTTAGTTTGTGCCCCTTAAAGAGTGAAGAGTAAAATAAAATGTGTGCCAGATCTCACACAAATAAATGTAGTAAATGTATTCTGCAATTGTAAAGAAACAAACTTTTTCCATAGCAAACTAATAAATAAGCGCTTATAGAGGGATTTTCGGTCGACGTCACTTTCCACCCTTCTGCGCATGTGTTATGCAGAAAGAGCTCCTCTCCATCTGTTTACATGGAGAAACTTGAATAAAACCAGGCCACAGTCTGCTCTCTGCTGTTTGGATCAGGTCTGAACCGGTCTGACAGACGTCTGTGTTTTTCACCTGAATGTCACTTTTAAGGGTCGTAGGTCCAGTTTCATTCACAAATGTTGATTTAGCAGCAGAACTTTTGTTTCCTCACAGAGAAACTCTTGTAGTTACTGACAATGGAGCTTTTTCGACTTTTTGATGAGCGGAGGCTCTTTCTACAGGCGGGGTGCGCGAATCGCCCGTGTTGAGAAACAAAAAATCCCTCTACAGTTACGGTCAATAATTATGATTACTTGTTAGCACATTTTTGTAAACGATTATAGCAGTAATAATACTTGAAATTGAAATTTGATTAATTGCACAGCCCTAATGTTGTTAACAAGGAAAAATGTCTGAGGCTCAAGCTGCCTTTGGGTGAGCACAGACTGCTTAAAACCAATGTGCCCGAATCACTGACATCTGTGGGGTGCCTCCGTCATTCTGCCATGGGTGGAATTGTTTTTAATGCATTCTAAAGCACTTTGGGTTACATTGTATGTATGAAAAGCACTATATAAATAGAATTTGATTTGATCGGATTTGAAGTCTGTGTCTCCCTGGAGACCACAGCGGGCTGATGCAGCTTTCAAATCATTATACAAGCGTTCCCATGGGAATCTACATGAATCTGCCTGGTTTTAGAGGAATCCCCTCGCCTTGCAGTCTGTGTACACCCGGCCTTAGACATATAAATACAATTATTTGATTCAGGCAAAACGGGCTAAGATTGTCACAAAGTGATACGTTTACAATGCTACATTTACTAATTTCCAACTAATAAGCCACGTAACCTAAAAACAAAGTGGTTATCATTCTTCCAGATATCCTTCCTGTACATATATATTGAGTGTTCTAGAGTATGCTGTGTGATGTGAGACCTCTTGAGGCAGAGCTTGGACGGCAGGTGGGCTCTGTATCCGTCGGTGATGTAGGGATTCTCCTTGAGGAAAGGTGGGATCTGTTCGTACGTGTAGAGTCGTATTCTCTGAGGGATGAGAACGGGCCAGTGCTGGTAACTGCCCAGCTCCATGTAGTGAGCCGTCTTCAGCAGCTTCTGAGGCACCTTCAGCAGCATCCTGAACATGAAGCTGGCTCACAGGGTCAGGAGACCACGCCAAGGCTGAGGAGAGACGAGAGAGGACATAAGACTCAGGAGAGAGGAGACAGTCAGGCTGAGGAGAGACGAGAGAGGACATAAGACTCAGGAGAGAGGAGACAGTCAGGCTGAGGAGAGACGAGAGAGGACATAAGACTCAGGAGAGAGGAGACAGTCAGGCTGAGGAGAGACGAGAGAGGACATAAGACTCAGGAGAGAGGAGACAGTCAGGCTGAGGAGAGACGAGAGAGGACATAAGACTCAGGAGAGAGGAGACAGTCAGGCTGAGGAGAGACGAGAGAGGACAGAAGACTCAGGAGAGAGGAGACAGTCAGGCTGAGGAGAGACGAGAGAGGACAGAAGACTCACGAGGGAGAGAGGGCGCCACAGCTGAGAAGACGCGAGAGACGCAAGGCTGAGGAGAAAAGACACAAGAGACTAGAGATGCCCTGATCCAATACTAGTATCAGATATCGGTGCTGATCCAGGAAATTTTGCTGTATCAGGTATCGGCTCTATGATATCTGTTCAGCTGTGCATTTAATTGGACATAATGATGACTTGAGACTAATTTACTTACTGATGTTGATTCAGAATGTCTCAAAATATTGCCCATTTTATTCAGATTATGTTGTTAAGTAGTGACTTGTACTATAAATAACAAAATGACCACATTTACTATGTTTTTATAAGAAATAAAAGCTATTTCAGTCTTTACACTTGTAACGGTTGATATTGGGTATCTGCAGATCGTTAAAGCAAAAATCTCAGGATCGGTATCAGAACTCAAAAAGCTGGATCGGTGCATCACTATAAGAGACTCAAGGCTGAAGAGAGTTAAGGATGAGGAGAGAGAGAACAACAAGGCTGAGGAGTAGGGACAGAAAATCAATCGAAGTTTGCAGCAATTGAATCGAAAGGCCAGAATGGATAAGTTTTGCTCATGTAGCCACTGACTTCGACACACACTCTGTAGTTGTAACACACACAATAATACAATAATAGCCACGATTTTTGAAGGAACAAACCATGAACTTGTTAAATGTCATTTATTATGGTTTATTTTGTGTCTTAAGGTAATAAAAAATGTTAATCCAGATGAAATAACAAAATCGAAAATCGTGGCTGCAAAATCGAAAACTGAATCGAATCGTGACTTTAGTGAACCGTCCCATCCCTACAGAGGAGAGTAGACAGAAGAGACATGAGACTGAGGAGAGAGGACAGGAGGCAGAGATGACGCCAAGGCAGAAAAGGGAAAACAGAAGAGAGGATGTAAGGCTGAGGAGAGAGGCTGGCTGAGAACAGAAGAGACAAGAGACGTAAGGCTGAGGACAGAGGAGTGAGTCAGGCTCAGGTTTGCCAGACGTACGATAATTATCGTTTTTGTACGATAATTTCAACCCCTGTACGATGTACGATCAATAATTCTAAGTCACTGTAAAACTCTATGTAAATGTACGATAATTTCGAAGCGCCAGGTATTTTCTTCGTCTTGACTGACTTGAGCTTGCCTAAAAGACTGAAAAACTGATCCAGGATCAGCAAACACTTAACACAGCGTGCACTTTAGCAGTGTTCTGTGATTTTATTGGTCGACAGCACCAATAGTATCTGCGTCTGCCCCAATGTACTGAGACCCAACGTAAACACAACCATGCCACATAAGCAATCATGGAGACATCGAACAAGGGAAAGAGTGAGTGAATCAATGCTTTGTTTTACTTATAATACAGTATGACTGCGTTCTATTATTATTTTGGGCTGTGATGAGGAGAAAGCTTACTGTGTGCAATGTATTAACAGCAATGATTAAATGTTTTCACCCTCCCAACTGAGCGGAACATGTTTAAAAATCTATTTAATCGTCTAAGGAGGTCTTTATTTATTCTACAAATTACCCTGGCCCGAAATAAAACACAATTTGGATGTGTACGATAATTTTTAGCAAAATACGATAATTTTGAGGCTCTGGTACAATAATTCAACATTTCCCATCTGGCAACACTGGTCAGGTTGAGGAGAGAAGATGAAAGAGAAAGAAACAAGAGACTTAAGGCTGTATAAGGAGAGGGAGGAGAGGATGTAACTGTGACCGTCAGGTGGAGGAAAGAAGAGAGAGGACGCCAAGGCTGAGGACAGAGGAGTAGAGGACCTGGCTGTCTAATAACAGTCTCTCTCATCACTTTACTCACAGTTGTTTTGATCCGTCCATGTCTGAATAATCTTGTTTTGTCCTGCAGCTGATGCTCCACTGCTCAGAAAAATCCCACTTTGTATTTAGATTACTCTAAGAATACTATTAAACAGTCAGAGCTATCAGTTCTGCAGCTTTGAACAAGAAGTCACTGGACCTATGTTTTTATATACATTTTGAGTGTTTTATTATGAAATTCAGTGGGAAAAATAGAGTTAATGACTAAATACATGGAGAAAAGCACAAAATGTCTCCTTTAATATGCATGTTCTTAATTTTAGGTCAAACAAATAAATGAAATATTGATTTATTTTATGTTTTGCCTGGAATTCAATAAGAAATGTGGTTTAGTCAGTATAAAAAAGCCTAAAACATAAGCTTGTCCGCTAAAAATGACCTTTGCCTGACTGAATGCTAATGTTTACGTGTAGCTTTCCTCTTTAAGCTAGCGGTATTCTCGCAGAAGTTCAGCTAAAATCGCACATTTCCACAGAAAACCCCCGAGCATCGCCGCGGCTGGATGTGTTTTGCAGCTGCACAGAGCTAGCGTGCTAATGTTGACGTGCGGGGATGTCACTTTCGCGGCGTAAAAACGGGTCAAAAACACGTACCATTTTCATTCACGAGGCGGTGGTCAAAGGAGCGACGTGTCTAGCGGCGCCATGTCCACGCAGGTTTCAGCTTTTCCGCAGTTACATCGCGCATTTTGGTCAAATCGAACACAAAATCAGTGACGCTCTTCGTCTGCGGCGTTAAGGATGAAAACGAGAGGAAGCGGCGCGTTACTGCCACCACCAGGAAAGAACCAGTACTGCCGACCTACATCTGTGTGTTTGATGCCTGATACGTGGAGGGGTCATTCTACAGAAACTGTCCCTTTTGTGTCCATAGATTTTAGTGGAAGACAAAAGTACACAAAAATCATCAAAGTGTGTGCTTTGAATTTGAAATGTTTTATTTAGAGTGTTCAATTTCATTTCATTTCATTTCATTTTATTTGTTCTTTAAGTGGCAATGTGAAAACATGTTCCACAAGAACAGGAGTAAGACACAAGTCTTATTAAATCCCTACCCCATTCTGTTTATACAGAAAAAAATATAAAACAGATGACCACTTACAATTATTTTTGTCATTATATCAAACACAATTTACATTTTTTATACATTCTTTTAGTACGATTGTATCATATTTTGTTTACTTTTAAACTTAAATTGAATAATATTTGAACATTTTTTTAGTTCACTGTCCAAAGAATTCCAATGCTTTACCCCAGCAAAAGAAATACACATTTGTTTAAGGGTTGTTCTTACAAAAGGCAACTTAAAATCCCATTTCCTTCTGCTACTCTCATTTAATATTTACAAAAAGAATTTGCAAGCCTTGAGGTAATAAACAATGTTTTGCTTTGTACATTATTAACAAAGTTTGTATAACAATTATATCTTTTAATTTTAATAATCTCGACTTCAAAAACAGACTTGAGGTAGCCTATGTTCTTTTGGAGAAGCCCTGTGCAATATTCTTAAGGCTCTTTTTTGCAAAACAACTAAAGGCATTAAGTTAGAATGATATGAATTTCCCCAGATTTCTACACAGTACAGAAAATATGGCAGAATTATTGAGCAATACAAAATTCGCATTGCCTCTTGATTTAATTTGTTCAACACAGCCAGATTTTTACTAACTTTCTTTTTTATATAAATAATGTGCTGCTTCCATTTTAAATTTTCATCAATAATAACGCCCAAAAATCGGAATTCATACACTCTTTCAATATTAATTCCATTAAAAAACAATTCAACATTTCTTATACATTTTTGATTAGTAAATAACATAAATTTGGTTTTACTTAAATTTAGTGAAAGCTTGTTTGCAGCAAACCATTTCTGAAGTAAGACCATTTCCTGTTCAATAGTTTTAATCAATAATTGCAAATCTTTCCCAGAACAAAAGAAATTGGTATCATCTGCAAAAAGAGCAAATCGTAATAGTTTTGACACATCACAAAGATGATTAATATATAAAATAAAAAACTTAGGTCCTAATACAGAGCCTTGTGGAACTCCGCACTGAATTTTTTGAGATCTTGATACATGTCCCGCATAGTCTACTGCTGATGGCTTTCTAAATAACTGGCAACCCATTTCAAAACAACACCCCTAATTCCATATGATTGTAGTTTTGAGAGTAAAATTCTATGATCAATTGTGTCAAATGCCTTTTTGAGATCAATAAAAACACCAACTGTGTCATTTTTGTTATCCAATTCTGTAGTTATGTCTTCAATTATTTTTGTTAATGCTAAAGCTGTTGAATGATTACTTCGAAAACCAAACTGATTATCATTTAGGAGGGCATATTTTTCAATGAAGTTATCTAGCTTTTCAACAAAATTTTTCTCAAGAACTTTGGAAAACTGAGAGAGCAAGGATATATATATAATTTCAGATTGTGAACTTGATTATGTACGTTTTTCATGCACATTTTAGTTAGTTTTTGCGGTTGTTTCCTCAGTAATTTATAATTTTTTTTTTTTTTTTTTTTTTTTTTTTTTTTTTTTTTTTTTTTTGCTGGTGTTACCTCAAAAAAAAAAAAAAAAAAAAAAAAAAAAAAAAAAAAAAAAAAAAAAAAAAAAAAAAAAAAAAAAAATGTAATGTTATAGAATAAAGTTAAACTCCAAATATTCATCTTAATTTTCTAATTTTACCTAGATTAAAAATAAATTCCTTATATTTGGCAGCATACCGTACTTTCTGGATTATAAGCGCTACTTTTTTCATGAGCTTTGAACTTTGCGGCTTATAAGGCAATGCAGCAAAATTATAGATTCTCATAGACTTACTATTAACAAGTGCGGCCTATGTACTTTATATTTTTCTTACTTAAATCTAGTGGGTGCGGCTTATATTCAGGTGCGCTCAATAGGGCAGAAATTACGGTATTTCACTTGTTTCAAGATATTTTAGCTTGAATCACATTTGCAAAATCTAGAAGCAAATCTGGAAGTTCCTTTTTTTGCATTGCATTCTTTTTTCATTTGATTGGCTTGGCTATAAAGGATGTGTTTGTTCTTGTGTTCTTAGATAGACACAATAATAGATACATGCCTATAAAAATGTGCTTGGAACAATTATGCATTTTATACCAGTACCAAGAATTGTGGTCCGTCCCTTTGCCACTAATCTGGATTTGAATATGGCCTTCAAGGAAAAATAATTGCCCACCCCTGCATTACGCAATAAACAGCAAGAAATCTTGTTTTGTTGCTTCTGAAATAGCTTTAAATGCATTGAAAATGTAGTTTATAGGATAAAGTTTGATTTTTACCTCAGCTAGATAAACCACACAGTGACTTGCAGCCATTTTAGGGCAAATTTTACCGTCACATACTGCCCTGTCGCATACCGCCCTGTCGCATACCGCCCTGTCGCATACCGCCCTGTCGCATACCGCCCTGTCACATACCGCCCTGTCACATATCGTCACAATGTCAATGTGACAGTATAATACAAAAAAAAACTTTTATGCCTGAGATAGACAAATATATTTTTCTGGCAGTTTAATAATAATAATAATGCATTGGATTTATACAGCGCTTTTCATGACACCCAAAGACGCTTCACATTCTGCATTATTCATTCATTCCATACTCGATGGTGGTAAGCTACTATTGTAGCCACAGTTGCCCTGGGGCAGACTGACAGAAGCAAGGCTGCCATTTTGCGCCATCGGCCTTCTCTGACCACCACCAACCATTCATACACACACCAGAACCAGACTAGGCAATGTGGGTGAAGTGTCTTGCCTAAGGACACAACAACGAGTTTCTCCTCTGTTGCCCCACTGTGGCACCTGAAGTTCCTCCGCGGTCTCCCATCCGAGTACTGCCCAGGCCCAACCCTGCTTAGCTTCTGAGATCTGACGGGATCAGGCTTTGACGAGCTGGTATTTTTTTAAGACACAGTTTCTGTAGAATGACCCGGAGGACTTTTTTTTTTTTTTAATAAACTTTTATTTAGATATACAATATTATTAACAAAAACATTGCTTGAGGTTCAGAGCACAGCACTGGTACTCATTTGCAGTTACACGTGTAGAAAAATAAATAAAATATACAAATGGTTACAGTTCAAATTCAATACATTTTTGGTCTTCACAGCTTTTGGGTTTGTGCAATGATGGAGAGATTTTATAGATGATAACAAAAGAGATTGGAATACTATAAAATTAGGTTTTTTGGTTGGAAAATGTACAACAATGGATATGATACTTTGACAAAATTAGGATGAGGTTTAACAAATATGCCAGACAGTGTTCCAATATTATTCCATACAAAAACGCAGGTTTACTGTACTCTCTGGTAATAAGCTCTCTAATACATTTATTATTAGTTTTGTGACTTAAAAAATGGGTCAGAATTGGCAATAAACAACACCTGAGTTGAGTCATCATTCTCGAAGTTGGACATCCGGGAACTTTGGTCACGTGACAGCCTATGGGCGAGGGCCACCATGACAGTTGGGGTAAAACATTGCGCGAACAAACGCTGCAGCAAAATCATGATGAAAGAGTGTTACGTATACGGCTGCACGGCCAACAGCGTGTCCAATTCTGACCGCAAGTTTTAGATATACTGCAAAAGAAGGCAGCAGGCGAGGGAAATGGCTGAAGGCAACCCATAGAGCCCATAGAAATGAAGACATGAACAGATTGTGGCCACTGAATTCTGGACATGTTTACGTTTGCTCCTCACATTTTGTTTCGGGTAAGATCTAAAATTATTTTTTTGGAAAATAGAAGACCCTTAATTAGCTGTATTTAAACATTTTCAGACTCCTATGAGCTGAAGTACATGCGTTGCAAGCAGGGGCGTAGCACCAAATTTTGAGCCCTGGGTACAAATTTTGCTGATGGGCCCCTATGCAAGAGTTTGTGATTTTTTTTATTTATCCATTTATAAACCTCTGAAATGTACAGGGAGCATTTGCAGTGACTCAGAGTTCCTTTTTACCAGCCTCCTTCTACAGTGTACTACAAGAGTGTCACACTTATTTTAGCAGTGGTGGAGATTTAAAATTGATAGATGACAGAATGGGGGGTGGGGGGTCTGGGGTCCACCCCCAGAGATTTTTTGAATGAACAGGTCAATTTTGGTGAGTTTTGGTGCATTTTACAGGTCTCTTGTAGTTGAATGAAGTGTCTAAAATCATGGCTTTTAGTCTGTTGAACCAAAATGCATCTAACCAACTGTTAAGTCTATTTTGTATAATATATGCTATTTTGAATTAAAATATTTGGTCAGACAGCCTAACAGATGGAAATTAGCCTTTGGCTTCAATTTGGAGTTTTTACATTTTTGTCTGTTCACTAACATGCTCTGTCCCAATCAAATAAATGGTAACACTTTAAAGTACCGCCCGCTAGTTAATAGGTAACTACGGGGGTACTTACTGGTACTTCTGGTGTTAGTACCAGTGGTACTTACTGGTAACTACAGTGGTACTTGTAGTGGTACTTAGAGTCACAAGTACTGGTAACTAAAGTGACAGTTACCGGCAAGTTAAGTATTAATTATAGTGATAGTTACTGGTAATTACTGGTACTTTTGTGGTACTCTTGGAGTGATAGTTAGGGATTATGGTGGCATCATTTGTACTAATTAGTGGTACTTATACGGGTACCTCTAGTGATACTTAATTGTGTACTTGGTGGTTCTATTTGTGATGCTACACAAACAAGGTAAAGACTGTTATGAAACAAGTTTATTACTGCAATTATTGTGTATAACACAGATTATGATAAAAAATCAAACACTGGGCAATCTAATACAAAGAGACACCTCTTTATTATGCTCACAGCCACAACAGATATGAAACACATATTAACAATTTACAAAATGTTTATCGACAAACCCCAAAAAATATTTACATACTAAAGCTGGTTAAGCTTTAAACAGTAGTTACTTGTAAATAATGTATTGAGCACTAGCTAAATTACAGTAAAAGTTGGTAGTAGTTAAAAAAAAAAAAAAAAACACTGACAGCTGGTCTTTTTGTACAGTTTAATACAGTGGTACTTCACTGGTAGTTACTACATTAATTAACTGTTAATTAACACTGACAGCGGGTCGTATTTTAAAGTGGACAATGTGGTACTTCACTGTCAGTTACCATAGTAATTGATAGCTAACTAACACTGACAGCGGGTCGTATTTTAAAGTGGACAATATTTTGTTTCAATAGTATATTTTTATATTTGTATTTTAATTCTTTTGACAACCCCATCTTAGTAAAAAAAAAAAAGTACAAACATGGTCCTGTTGTAATCTAAACAAACTGAATATTCTAAACAACAATAAAAGATTATAACAAAAACAACGGTCTGTTGCAGTTCTAGTTCATTGTGATTGTAACTTATTTGCTTTTGTTTATGTTTTCAGCCTCACTATTGAAGAGGAAGGATGGCCGGCGGATGGAAGAGAAGAAACTAGGCTCTTGGCAGGTCGAGGGTGAAACATCACAGGTCATCATCATGGGTGAACCACAACAGTTGGTTTGTGGTGCCCATATCGAGCACCTGCAGAGCACCTGGACGTCAATAAAGAATCTCTAGAGACTTGGAGCAAATGAAATGGCAGTTATTACAAAATGTATGACATTGATTTGGTTGATTAAGACATTTACACTTGTAAATGTCTTAATCAATCATTCTTTATGTAATCATTCTCTCTGTTGTGAAAAAACAAACCTTTTTCAGTCATGTTAAGCAGTCATTTTGTGTACATTCATATTTTATACCGTAAGTGCCAGGTTATCTTTTTAAACTGTTTATACCATTTTTATGTTGTAATATGGACCGTTTATGTTCTAAAATGTTGTGATGATGCACAGATGGTGCACATGAGTTCTTCATAACATTGTTTTTAAAATACTATTAAAATGTTTTGTCATTTCACATTTTCAGACTACAGTGAGTAGGTCCATTTACTTTTGGTATTACAAAATTTTTTATTTAAATAATATTTACTTTAGCTTCCCACTATCTGGAGAATATTTTGATGTTTTGTGAATGAAAACTTATTGTTACAACATAAAACAAAACCAAAAAAAAAAACATTTTAGATTTATTGAAGATTGACTTTGTCTGAGAAAATACAACATGTTAATCCTGAACTGCATCAATCACAGCCTCGACATTCATAAAGACTTTTGACACTTTGAACAACTTACCATTAAAAGATGTTCATGTTATTTTGTATTATTTTAAGGGAAAGCAATGTGAAAATGTGGTTATTTTGATGTATTTCAGTGTGTAAACGTTCATACTGTGATGTTTGAATAATAAAATCTAATTGTGCACTGGTGTTTGCTATACTTTAATAAACGTGTTATAAGGCCAAATAAGACTACACTTTAGATAAGCTCACTCTAGATACTTTATTAACAATTAATAGATGCTTTATAAATACCAGTTTTACTCAACAAAGGTGTTATAAAGCATCTATTAACTGCTAAGAAAAATTTAGATAGTGTGTTGGTGTTTGGTAAAAAACAGTTAAATTTCAAAGTAATTAAGTGTTTACAAATGTTTGTTAAGGCTTAACAGATATTAGTTATTACATATTAATAAACTGTTTATTAAATGCACAGCGTTATTAAGCATTTACTAATGCAGTCTTTATAAATGATCTATAAGGCTTTATAAAGCATTTCTTAATGTTTACTCATTTTTTATAAATGCTTTTTTAATCATTAATTGATGCTTTATTAAGGCTTAATAGTGTGCAGTTAATATAAAGTGTTACCCATTCTGTTTGATGCAGAAGGGTCTGAAACCGGAGCCTCGGCCAATAAATTATCCATCCAATGTTAGGATGATCCAATCAAGCACGGTAATTTTGACACATGACACTAAAAAGTCGGAAGTTGCTTTCAAGCCCCATTTCAAAACTTTTAAGAAGGCGAACGGAGCTGATTTGGCTCTTGCTTCGGTTTTGATGAACGAATCAATTCCTTAAAATGTGAGAAGCAAATCGTGAGGCTTCCGACTGAAAAAATCCTTAAGCTACATATTTACAAAAACATTCAGTTTAGCATGTCGCTGTTTTGGTAGAATTTCCGGGTTTTCTGTGATTGGTTGACCTGCGCTCGGAAAGCCCGCCCTCGAAATTGAACCCCGGCGCTCTGATCCCAGACCCTCGCGATTTGTAAAGTGTTTGTCAAAGCGTGTAGGGACTGGTTGCTCAGGCAAGACGTGGCCAGCCCAGCAGATCTGTAAGGTCTACTGGGCTGACCACGCCCCCCGCCGCTCGGTGGTCGCTGGAGGAGGCTGCTCCACCTACAGGAGAGTTGAAGCTCCGCCAAAGTGTGTGGGCCTCGCTCTCTGATTTCTATTGCTTCTTTGATCCATCGTTTGTATTTGTTGGTTTCTTGATTAATAATCTGTGCAGTGTCCCAGTCCATTACGTGGTTATACCGTTTACAGTGGTCTGATACTTCAAATTGTCCTGTTTCGCCCTTTGTCGTTCGGCTCTTGTTAAACGTCCTGTTGTTTCTTTCTTGCATTCCTTTTTGTGATCACTTTTCCCAATATTGAAAGTTCTGGCTGTTTCCCCAATGTTTTTTCCCATGATTTGCATGGTATTCCGTATATTACGTTGCATTTGTTTTCTGGTTTTGATTTGTCCTTGGGGTGTACTAAAAGCTGTTCCTGAACGGTTTTAATGTTGTGTTTTTCATAGGTAATAAACCATCTCTTACCGATGCTTGTCTGATATAGAAGAAAACGCTTCCATAAATACTTTAAGAAGACATGTTGAGCATCCCTAACCTAGTTCCGATGTAGATTCAGATTCAGAATATTTATTGTCATTGTCACACACACAAAAAAAAAAAAAAATCAGTTTGGAGCATCCATACAACATAAGTGCAACCCACAATAAATAAATACCCCCTTAGTACCCAAGTGTAAACATTTGACTCAGTCACAACAAACAATAATTTGAGCAGCAGCATAAGGTTCTTCAGAAAGTGCAGAGCAGGGACATGTAACAGTGCAAAACCAGGTTAGTGCAAATATAAGGTCACAACTATTATTCAATAGGGGAGGGGGCAGGGGAAAGACAGTAGTGAAATTCTGCAGCAATGCAAACCAGTTCCGAGTTTTTTGTTTGGTGGATGTGATTATTGTTATTGTCCATGAGAGGGGGGCAGAGAGGTCAGGGAGGCAGAGTTCAATAGCCTCACAGCCTGTGGATACAGACTGTTGGCCAGTGTGGATGTGCTGGCCTGTATGGACCTGTACCTTCTCCCTGAGGACAGCAAGTGGAACAGGTGGTGAGCGGGGTTGTGTTGGTCCCACAGGTCACCACTCGCTGGAGAGCCTGCTGGTCGGCCTTACTGCAGCTGGAAAACCACACTAAAAATCCATACGTCAATATGCTGCTGGTGGCACAGTTGTAAAAGTTCACCATCAGAGGTCTGGAGATGTGGGCACTCTTTAGCTTCCTCAGGTAATAGAGGCGTTGTTGTGCTTTTCCCACTGCTTTGGAAATGTGATCTCCCCAGGACAGGTCCTCAGTTACTGTTACCTCCAGGATTTTGAAACTTTGCACCCTCTCCACCAAGTCCTTGCCTATAAAGAGAGGTTGGTGGCGGAAATCCACAACCATCTCCTTGGTCTTCTTGGTGTTTAAGACCAAGTTGTTGTTGTGGCACCAGGACTCCAGATGTTGCACCTCTCTTAATAATTCGTCTCATCGTTGTTGGTAATAAGTTTGATGGTGTTAAAGGCCGAACTATAGTCCACAAAGAGGAGCCGTGCATAGGTATTTTTATGCTCCAGGTGCTCCAGTAGTGTGTGCAGCACTATGGCTATGGCGTACTCCGTAGACCGGTTTTCTCTGTTTGCAAATTGGTGTGGATCCAGAAATAGCGGTAGAGCAGCTTTGATGTGTTTAATGACCAGTCTCTCAAGGCATTTAGCTGGAATGGAAGTGAGTGCCACAGGTCTGAAATTGTTTAGACATGTGACATTGGACTGTTTAGGGAGCGGGACAATGGTGGCTGCTTTGAAACAGCCTGGAACCAGTGAGCAGGAGAGTGAGATGTTGAAGATGGAGGTGAAGACGTCCGCCAGCTCCGCAGCACAGTCTTTCAGCACCCGGCCCAGTACTCCATCTGGCCCAGCCGCCTTCCTGGTGTTAATGCTGCAGAACGCCTGTCTCACCTCATGCATGCTCAGGACTGGAGCAAGACCGGTCGTTGGGAGAGGAGGCAGGACAGGATCGGTATTATCTCTGTCAAAACGGGCATAAAAGAGGTTTAGGTCCTCTTATAGTCCGTGATGGCCCTGATGCCCTCCCAGACCTGTCTCAGGTTTGTGGTGGTTTCAAACCTGGCCTCAATACCTTCTGTAGTGGCGCTTGGCAGTATTGATGCCTCTCCTCAGATCAGCCCTGGCAGCACTGTACGCCTCCTGGTCCCCAGAGTGTAATGCAATGTCCCTTGCTCGGATCAGTTGTTTTACTTCCTGTGTCATCCATGGTGGTGTATTTGGGAACACACGGAATTATCTCCAGTCTCCTTTTGTCCACACAAAAGCAGAGAATGCATGTTGGAATTTCGTGATGTCATCCGCAGGAGCTCTATTGAGGAAAGACGGAGCTGATTGTGCTGGTGTGTGCGCAGAGAAGGAGCTGTCCGTGGTGCTGATTCTCTTAGTCATGTGTGCAGAGAAAGCGCTGTCCGTGGTGCTGATTACCCTAAAGAGCTGTCCGTGCTGATTCTCTTAAAGAGCCACTAAACACCAAAACCACTTTTTTTAGCTGATAAACTGTGTAAATGGGTCTAAAATAGATATGTATACACATTCCTGGCGGTATTTTGTCATTTTAGTGCATATTTGTTAAAAATCTGACTTTTGTGGCCAAACTGTGCCTGTAATGCTCTCTTCAGATTCAACTACGGCTACTACATTTGAATTTCGCGGTTGGTTCTGGGGACGCTAGTGATTCACGGGCGTAGAAGTAACGTCACTTCTGAGCCCCTGTAAGACCCGCCCCCTGTCTGTCTGCTGCTGCTGCCAAAGAGAGAGAGGGACGGTGTGGAGGTGCGGCCGAGCTAATCACATGCCCGAATCATGCGAGAGACAGACAGCGCACGGGAGAAGCTAACGTTAGCCTGTTAGCATCAGATAACTCCTCTGTAGTAACGCTGTATGTGCCGCTGCTTTTGCTTGGGCTCTGCAACAAACATTTTTACATTTGCTCATCAGCTGAACAGAATTTGCAACGAACTTTTCTGAAAAAGTTTGAGACACTTGTTGGCCTCTGCTCTCTGCTTCTACAAACACGGATTCTGCAACGTTATTTTACAGAGGTAAGTGCACAATAATTCAATCATACAACACGTTACTTGTGATGAGATCTATTATAAAGATAAACCTCAGTTGTGGTATATAATGTTTAATAAGGAGAAGTTGTCTATAAGATATGTGTCAGTGCTTTGTACAATAAATGCATTTGACCAATGTAAAACACAGAAGACAAGCCATGTTCTGCTGAGGACAGCCAGCTCTCAAAGGGCTCCAGCTTCTGGCTTTGAGCTCAGAGACAAGCTATGAACAGTGGCCTGTCATTATGATAACTTATAAGTTAGCCTTGGATAGTTTATAGTATATAAATCTGACCAGAGACTGTATTATTGACTTTACTTTTTGCATTTTCTGATTTCAGATTGTTGTCCTGGAATAAATAACAGATGATGGTGATGTCAGTGCCAGATCAGCACAGTAGCCAAAAACTGATGACCCACCAGAATGCAACCAGGTAACATTTGTAAACATAAGCATACACACATACATATAGTAGAATAAGATGGCTTTCATTGTATAATATTGTTTTTTGTTCATAAAACAGTAATGGCAGTTCTTTGAAGATTTCAGCTGCATCAAGAGAACTTCTCTGAGCTTCTAGGAGCAGCTGAGTAGAGCTACTCAGTAACACCAGGTCTGATATATAGAAAATGATTTGTATAATGTTATAAGTGTACCAGAGCTGCATACAACACCTGATATACTATAGTACATAGTAAAGATTTAAATTGTGTTATCAAAATGTAACTACACTTCAACCTTGTAGAAATTGATGACATCTTTTGAAACACCCATGAAAATGCCTATTCCATTTCTAAAGGACTAGACATCATTGATGGCTGATTAGCTGCTAATGACATTTGTTAACAAAATTCTCTCTCTTTTTTTTTAGATAGCAAACTGAAGAGCTGGTCTTTGTTGTCCTGCTGTACATCTGGCTTCAGCTCCTTTCTGTGGCTTCATCTTTTGTGACCAGACATCTTCAGATCATCTCAAATACAGACTGTGCACACAAACATTCCATCACAAATATAAAGCTCAATACAATTAAATAATACTGCAGAGTTTAAGTAATACATTTATTGCATTTGTAAAGTTGGCACAAACATGTTGACATGAATGGACAGTGTTAGTTTAGTTCACAATAAGGGTCTGGAGTCTGTGGAATAAACTCTTCATCACAAGTATTGTTATTTTGTCATTGTACTCACAATCTAAAAATAAACTGTGTTAACATGAAACATGTATTTAGACTTTTTTGCATGAAGTGATAAACTGCTTCAGAAATCATTGCTCATTAATAAACATGAATAAATTAAATATATTTAGACTATTACTTTGTGTCTCTATCATATTGCAAAACAAATGCTATAATGTTTGGAGATTGCAGAGCCACAGAAGTGCAAATGTGCAAATTAAAACAATGTTGTAGCAGCTTTTGTTTGTAACACATTTTTACTTGTAAAAATAATGATTGATAATAGCATTAACATTACTGACTACATTTGTTTTCCTTTGAACAAACCTTCAGTGCTATGCTTAGTAACTTTACACTATAAACATCTGAAAGTAGCCAAACCTATCTCTCAAAATACAGTATATGGAGCATTGGTAGCTTTAGCATTAGCTCGGTGTTAGCGCGTTAGCTTTTAGCGGCCGCTTCAGTCTATTTGGAGACTTGGTTTTCATCCAGCGGCCTGTCCAGGCTTCACTCAGGGCCGTCGGGCTCCGCGATGTCCCGTCGGGTCCGAAAAAGAGGGATGAATAATCCAAGAGCAAATGTCCGTTCCATTTAGAAGCTAGACCTGGCCGCGGTACGCGCTGCGCCATTGTTTACACCGGTAGAGGAACACGCCTCCACGGACACACCCCCGCGCTCCCCCCGCACCTCTCTCTAGTCCTCCAGGCACCGCCCCTCAGGAAGCATTTTTTGAATGTAGCGCCTGGGCGGAGAAAACTTTTTTCTGGCCGTTTAGTGGCCCTTTAAAGAGCTGTCTGTGGTGCTGATTCTCTTAGTCCCTTGTGCAAATAAAGAGCTGTCCGTGGTGCTGATTATCCTGGTCCTGTGTGCACCAGTGACTAAAAATACTAAAATTTCAACAAGATTTTGATACTAAGAAAAAAAAACTTGATACTCAATTAGGCTCGGGAACAGTTACCATAGAGATAATGGCAAATCTGATAGGTTTACAGAACTTCCAAGCGTCTGTAAGAAGCAGCAGGCCTGTCAGTGTGATCCGGGTAACGCTTGTAAGACGTGACGTGGATTTTAACACAACTTGTATTTTATATTTTCTTCCAAAAACCAAAACACTTTGTACAATTTCGTTTCGTGCTACATGTTTGTGCTAACCAAATCTAATCAATATTATTTGTATTTCCAAAACCTTACAAATAATCTTATTCTGGTTCTGACAAACACAGCGTTTCGCTGCTGTTCACTGATTGGACGACTCTACTTCCTGGTTTTGCAAAAGGATCTAGCTGCAGCTGAAGCGAAACGCCACGATGAGTGGAGCTGCTCCATTTCTGGTTCTATAGATAAACGCCATAGTGAGGGTCAGAGGGACGATGATTAAGTTTAGGAGGATGGGTAAGTTTAGGAGAAGGGTTAGGGTGATGGCTAAGGAAAGGAAAAAGGTTTGGGTAAAGGTTAAGATAAAAAATAATAACAGTTTAGGCAGTTTAGCAACAGTTATAAACTCATTACCATGGCAACCACCTCGCTTCTGTCCCTCCGGACCTGACTCAGCACTAACCACCGGAAAACACATCAGTTCAGACAAAATAAAAGGCATGTAGCCTAATTAATAAAACAATTAAAAACAAAGGCATGTACTTATTAAGTAAATTTTTAATAAATCGGCCATTATTAGTAAAGAACACAAGAGGTAATTTCAAATAATAATTAAATTATTCAACTTGCCATCTACAGAGTTTGTCTACTCACCGAGATTTCAAGTTTTGCATCATCTCTGGCGTCTTTATTGTACTTTCCACTAAAAAAAAGTGTAGCTATGTACTTCCGGCGGAGCTCCACTCAATACGGCGCTCCCCATTCTCAATATGACCCTTCTCCAATCGTCTGCAGTTCTGTGACCTGACCACCAGCTGGAGTGAAATGACACTGATCAGAGGCACACGGTGGTACCAGCTACTCTAGTCTTTCTTTTAGTTTCATCATATTTTGAATTATCAGTTGAAAAGTTGTGTCTTTTACATCATCATCATCAAACTTTTATTACAGACTCGTGGCCAGAGTTAAAAACACACAAACAACTAAACAAATACAGCACAATGTAGGCCTACCACAAATTACAGCAAACAACTGCACCAGTGTCTCCACAGTTCAGACTTGGACCTTGTGGCACTGAGTTTCACATCAGTTAAGCTCATGATAATAATGTTTTTAGAGTCAATAAGACGGTGCCTGGAATGTCTTATTCCTGCTGTAACAAACAGCTGGCCTGCACTTTCCCAGCTTGACCTTTTAAATAAAATCCTCAGACAGTCGTTGTGCCACATTGAGCTTCCTTATGCTCGCTCTCTTGTAGTTTGACCACAGGTGTGCTGTATATTGGGATGTACAGTATGCTTTAAACAGTGTCTTTTTACCTGTGCATACACAGGTATGTGAGTTTACCTGTGCATACATCATACGACATTGTCTGTAGATGTCTTCATCATCTGATATGTCCTCACAGATAAAGTATCCTAAATATTTATATTTGTGACAGACAGATCATTCCCACAATATACAAACTGAGGAAATGTCACACTTTTATCATCTTTTGTTCTACAGACCATTACAACACTTTTACTCACATTATATTTGATGTCACACTCAAATCAAATCAAATCAAATCAATTTATTTTTGTATAGCCCAAAATCACAACAACAGTCGTCTCTGAGGACTTCCAAAGATTATTAATTTTAGCAAATATGAATAATAGGAAATCAAAATAAAACAATACATATTCAATGAAACAATACACATTCAATGAAACACTCCAGCCCATAATTAGAGCAAATGTTCCTGGAGACCTGCACTACTTGGACTGAATACAACCAGATCGTCTGCATACATTAGACGGTTCACCACCAAGGACCCAATCAGACAGCCTGTTCTGCATTTAACTGATGTGACAGATCGTTCATGTACAGACAAACAGAACAGGAGACACAATTCCTCCCTGCTTGACTCCGTTGCTAACACTGAATGTGCCTGACACACTATTGCCCCATCGCACCTGCATTACCTGGTGCACATACCAGTAGACCAAGATTCTCAGAATACAGTGCCTTGCAAAAGTATTCAACCCCTTGAACTTTTCTACATTTTCTCTTATTATGACCACAAAAATCAAACATATTTCAATGAAACTTTGTGTGAAAGACCAACACTAAGTTGCACACAATTGTGAAGTGGAAGGACGTCATACGTCATACGTGATCTTTTTTTTTTTTTCTTTACAAATTAAAAGCTGAAAAGTAGGCGTGCAAAATTATCCAACCCGTCTGAGTCAATATTTTCTGGAACCGCCTTTTGCTGCAATTACAGCTGCAAGGTCTCTTTGGGTATGTTTCTACCAGCTTTGCACATCTTGAGACTGACATTTTTGCCCATTCTTCTTTGCATAATAGCTCCAGCTCAGTCAGATTAGATGGAGTGTGTTTGTGAACAGCAGTTTTCAGATCTTGCCACAGATTCTCGATTGGATTTAGGTCTGGGCTTTGACTGGGCCATTCTAATACATGAATATGTTTTGTTTTAAACCATTCCAGCTGATTATTTTGAACAAATCGGATAAAATCAGTACATTAAATCATTATCAGCAACAGTTAATCACTTACTGCTTACTTGCAGCAAAAAAAAACTAATATTAAAATTTTGGAAAAAGGAGGAATCACTATCTCCAAAATTATGGATTCAAGAAATTTCAGAAATCCTTCATATGGAGCGTATACGCTTCATAATGAAAGACAAACAAGAAACATTTGATAAAATCTGGCTACCATTTGTGAATTACCTTGATTGTTAAAGATGCTTAGGGATGAGTCTGGTGGGGATAGACCGAGTGGGTAGGGAAGGGAGAATCATAGCTGTATGTGTTAGCTGTTTGTGAGGTTGCTTTTTTGTTTATTATTTGTATACGCATGTATATATGTGTGTGTACATGTATGTATGGGTACGTATATGCGTATATGCATGTGTATGTATGTATGTGGGTATATATGCATATGTACAGTATATGTATGTATACATGTTATTTTCCTTCTATATTTTATTTCTATTTTTTATTTTTTTTGTTTTGTTTCTTTATCTGTTGTTGATTTTTGCACTTATAAAAAAAAAAATGTTGAAGCATGTTTTGCCATGCTTCAATCAATAAATATATTAAATACAAAAAAACACTCCAATGTAGCCTTGGTTTTATGTTTGGGCTCGTTGTCCTGTTGAAAGATAAACCTCCGCCCCAGTCTCAAGTGTTTTCATAGGTTTTGTCTCTGGCGCATTTTAAAAAAACAATTTCCAGTGATTGACTTGGTCAAATGCTTTTGATGATTTCTTTAATGCATTTATTATAATATATTACACTCACAGCGTCTGGAAGCTTTACATTTATTCCAGTATTGATGAATGATTGTAAAGTTTGTTGTGTTTATCTATGTTTGTTTCGCTTCTATGCTTTAAGGAAAGTCAATGTGGCTTACTGCTGGTCAGAACTGGATTGGAATGGCTGCACAGACTGAATCCAGCAGGTGGTGCTAGAGTTCTATTTCATTCTCCTGATGCAGACACTTCACATTGCACCACAGCGGCTTTGTCCAGGATGTTTAGGCCTGTGTTTCTTTAAAGGGAACCCTGGATATGAAGACAAATCTGGCTAAAACACTAGTACTGCTCATGCTTCTTAAAATAAATTGCAAACAAATATATACCTGCTTACTATTTTTTATAAAATTGTCATTGTTTATGTTGTTTTCAAGCCACTGGGAGCCGCCATTTTGGTTGATGACATAAAATAGTGTTTCCATGGTTACTCCTGTGGTTTGATCGGTGAACAGTTGAAACAAAAACACCACTGACAGTGTCCAGTTCTTCCTCTTCCTCTTGATCATCTTCAGTTTTACTAGATTCCACATTATCTTCCTGTATTTGGCTCAAACTGACAAGGTTTAACCCAGGAATTCATGTTGCTTAGTTACCTGTTACCTGACAACACTATTTTATGTCATAACCGCAGCAAAATGGCAGCCTCCATGTCATTTCTTCATAACACTATTTTAATAAAACTACAAATACTTCCAAGGTATTTGTCCTGTATTTATATAAGTGATGAGATTATAAGTGTTTAGGGTAAACATGTGATTCTATCCAGGGTTCGCTTTAACTGAGAGCGATTTCCAGTTTGATTCAGAGGCAAAAGTGAAACATCAACCACGACAATAACGACAAACATGAAACAAACTTTAACTTCGCAAACTACAGGTTCACCAATCCATTCTTGAAGTTTTTTACAAATGCTTCATACAGTCCATCCTCACATTCAACATCACAGCCTGGTTTGGTTCACTCAGTGTCACTCATCGCAACACACTCAACAGAATCATTCAAATCAGCAGTAAAATCATAGGACGGCAACAGGAGCCACTCACCTCCATCTATAATACTAGAGTACTGAGAAAGGGTGCACAGACCTCTACAGACAGCTCACACACTCTGCACTCACACTACACCCTCCTACCATCAGGTCGCAGGTTCAGGTCCCTCTCACTCAAAACCAAAAGGGCCACATCCAGCTTGATCCCCACCTCAATCCGCCTGTTGAACGGCTGACGTGACAGGCTACTTAATAGAGAGGAATAGTTGATAGTTGATTTATGAACTCTTTTACTGATCTATTTATTTATTGTGTATTTTATTAATGTGTTTTTGTACAATGTGTGCGTGTGCTCGGCATGGTGCTCTGCCTGCAAATGAAGTTCCTAACGGATAAATAAAGTTATTTTGATTTTTTTTTGAGAAACACATGGGAAAAGTGAAATGTCTTGATTCAAACACTCGTTTTCTGACTTTGAAATGGAACTAAACCAATTGACCTTTCGCCGAGCCCCGCCCCCCTTAGTTACTGTTGCTACGTCCGTCAAATATGACAGCGTGCCATAGGTTTCAATGACAAAAAGAAGTACTCCTGTTCACGTCAGTGACTTTTTTAAAGCAATTTTTCCGGCGATATCCTCTAGATCGAGGCAAAAGGGATTCACTCTGCAGCGGAGGGATTTATTCAAAACATTAAAATACGCAACGGAGGAGACATAACTCCTATGGAGGCTAATGCTACTGGTCTCAAGCTAAATCAGACAAACCCATGATTTTTAACGTTTCCTCAAATGCAACAAGCACAGCCTTGTCCTGCTCTTGCACTGCCGGGTAAGTTCACTTTCATATGTTAAGTTCTATTTTCTCTATTGCAAGAATATTGTTCATTTACGAGGTATGTTAGCGAGCTAACCTACCAGTGTTGGCTAAAGCTAAGAGGCTCGCTAAACTTAGCAGCTTAGAGCGTAACTTCTGCAGTTATATCCTCGTCGTGGTACAACTTGGGTCTAGTTTGTGTTCTTGCCTCTAGATCTAACAACACAGTAAGTCCATTGCTATAGTTAAACATTAGTTTTACCTTTGAGCAGACATTTGTTCGATATATTTAGCTGGTAGAGGAGCTGCCCCGAGCCGCCCGCACTGTTTAATCCATTGTAGGCACTGCTCCAGTTGTTTTCGGCTTTGGAAATGGAAAGTACACAACTCCTCCGGTCAATATTTCGGGGTATCTGCGGTCCGATTTACATAAACCGTAGGCGCATCGCTTCACCATCTTGACGGACCATATTTACATAGCAACGGTTGCTACGCTGTTTGATTGGACAATAGCCGTTTTGGGGCGGGGCTCGGCGAAAGGTCAATTCTCCTCACTGTGTCTCCTCTCTCCTCACTGTGTCTCCTCGCTGTGTCTCCTCTCTCCTTGCTGTGTTCCTCCTCCTGCTGTGTCTCCTCTCTCCTTGATTGGCTGCTTTTAGCTCTTTGATCCATGTGACCTCATCAAATGGACTTATGTAAGAAGAGCCCAATCAGAGGCATTGATCCAGCGCAGTGATTGATTGGCCCCAGCCCGGCGGTGATGGGGGGGGGGGGGGGGGGTGCTTGTCGCGATGGGTAGGGCGGTCGGGGGGGTTTGTGGTGACGCCGTTTAGTTGAGTGGAAAGTCGTTTGTCACTTCCAGGAAATGGACCAGTGCACTTTTAGTACGAATGACCTTTGAGAGACGACATCACAGTATTCTAAATCTCAGCAGTGAGTGGCAAAAATGAACCAGCGTCAACTAATACATCGGAAAAAGCAGCTACAGATTGAAAACAGATATAAAAAGCTGTCATTAGCAAACAAAAAAATGAACTTTTAATCCGAAGGACACACAAGGTTGAATTTACCATCTTTGCTTATCAACAGTTGTCTTGTTTGTGAATAAAGATTGGTGAAAAAGAGCCAAGCGTGCGGAGGCAGTTTGTGCACAGATTAGATTAGATTAGCCTTTATTGTCTCAGCACAGAACGGAGCAGGATTAGTATTCACTGTCAGGTGGAAAAGTACAAATCTGTGAGCTGGAACTAAAGAGAAGCAACGAGAGGTTGAACTCAGCGAAGCAAAAACGAGTGGGAGGGTGGGAGAGAGGAGAGAGAGAGAGAGAGGAAGAAGAGAGAGAGAGAGAAAAGGAGAGATGGAGAATGAGGTATGGATGTGTGGTGTATTTTTGTGTGTATCTGGTTGTTGGTTTGTGAGAGAGAGAAGAGGGAAGAAAGAGAACGAGAGACGTTTGAGGTTGTATGTTGACGTGAGTGAAGGGTGTATAGACGAAATTGGTGTAATGGGTGTGTTTTATGAGGTATGTGTGTTAGTTAGTGATGTTTTCTATGATGATATAATGATGGAGTTTTTGAGGATTTAGAAGAGGATAGAGAAGAAATGAGGAGAGGAGAGAGGTGAAGAGAGGATGAGTGTGTTTTTGTATTTATGTTGGTGTGAGAGGATTAGGGATTTTATTTTTTTTTTTGAGTGAGGTGAGCTGGTACTAGACTGTGGTTAGAGGAGAGGGGAGAAGGATTTGTGTTTTGGTTGTGTTTTATTGAGAGTATTTGTCATGTGTGGAGGTTGGTTGTCGTGTTTGTATTTGTTGTTGGTTTTAGGTTGTTGTTTGGAGTGCGGTATGAGTTGTTGGAGTGATTTATTTAGTGGTAAAGAAGAGAGTTATCGTTTTGATGAGTATGTGGATGATGTGGTTGTTTGGTTTGTTTGGGGGGTGTTTGTTGGTATTGCGAGTATTTTTGGGTTTTTTTGTTTTGGTTTTTTTTTTTCTTTTTTGTTGTTGGTTGTTGTTTTTTGGTAGAGAGAGGATTGGTTGTATTTGTTTTGCAGCTCTGGAGTTTGTGTGATGGTTTTTAATGTCATGGTTTTTGGGAGATTTATGAGTATGGATGGTGATTTGGGTTTGTATGAGGAAAGTGACGGTTTTTGTTGGTCGTTGTTGTCTGTGTTGTTTTGATTGTGAGCTCTTGGATGGGGATGAGAGAGTTGATTGAGATAGGAGGAGAGAGATCGTTAGAGATGAGGGGATGAGAGATTATTTGTTGTGTTTTGGGTTGAGAGAGGAGTGAGTGAGAGTTATGGGATGGAGGGGAGAGTAGAGGGAAGGATTTGAAGGAGAGAGAGAAGATGGGGAGAGGTGAGTATGAGTGAGGTATAGAGATCGTGAGAATGAGTTCTGAGAAGATTAGGTGGTGTAGGATGTGTAGATAAGGTAGAGGTGTAGAGGAGTGGGATGATGGAGAGTGGAGAGAGATGTGAGAGTAGAAAGTGAGAGAGGAGACTAGGAAGAGAGCTTGTTTGTGGTGGTGGGTGTCTGCTGTGAGATTTGAGTCTGGAAAGAGTTAGAGGATGGAGTAGGAATGTTAGATGAGAGTGGGGAGAGATTGGATGATTTAGTTGATTTCTGGGTGGATTTTTCAGTATATTGGTAGTAGTGTTTAGTATTGTGTGAGGTTAGTGATGAGGTGTATGGGTAATGTATGTGTGATGAGATATGAGGAGAGATAAGTAGAGGTGAGAGTGAGAGTGGATGTGTGAGGTAGATTGGAGTTTTGGGTAGTTTGAGGAAGAGAGGGAGATTGGTGTGAGATTGGATGATTGAGATGTGGAGGGTGTTGTTAGGGATGAATGATATATGTAGGATGGAGAGGTAGGCGAGATAGGAAGTGAGAGAGGAAGATAGAGTTGTGGTTTTGAGATGTGTGTGTGAGGGGATTTTATGAGTGATTTGGTTTAGAGAGGAGAGGTCTGTTTTAGAGTGTGTTTTGTTTTATAGCTATGTAATTTGTATGTAGATTTTTAGGGTATTTTTTGAGAGAGGTGATGGTGTTGTAATATGCTGTTGATGGTCATTTAGTAGAGGTAGGTGGTTTTTTATGATGACTATATGATTTGTGTGGGTAACGTAGATAGGATGAGGTAATGTGAGATGAGGGAGATGCATGTAGTATATTGGATGTGAGAGGTATGTTCGAGAGGGTATTGTGAGTTGATTCTGATTGCTGTGAGAAGAGAGAATGAAGAGAGAGGAGTAGGATTGAGTTATTGTTTAATTGTGTTGTGTTTGTTGTGTTTGTGTTTTGTTGTGTGATTAGATTAGGAGTAGATGTTTAGATGGACGATGTATGTTTGTATGAGTTGTGTGTTATGTTATGAGATATTATAGGTATGTAGTGTGATGTAGTGTGATTATGATGATTTTAGAGTATTGATGGATATCGGTATAATAAACTTTTAAGTGGAGGTTTTGGTTTTTAGGTGTGGGGAGTGTTTATTTTATTTTTATTTGAGAGAGTTGCACTGATGTGGAGAGGTGATGGTGTGTGTTTGTTTCATGAGTTGTTGGATTGAGGAGATGGTTGTTTGTTTATGTCTGTAGTTATATCTAGAGTGTAGGGAGAGTTGTTGTTTAGGGAGGGGATTTTGATTAGGTTAATGTATGTGGTGGAGAGAGAGGAGTTATTATTGTTGGAGATGGAGATTGAGTGAGAGGAGATGAGAGTAGCGATGATAGGAGAGAGATTGGTGGTGAGTAGGAATTATTGTATATTGGTGTTGTCGAGTTTTTTTTTAGTGTTCTGATCGTGGATGTGTAGGGTGTTGTGACTGCTAGTATGGTGGTCTTTGTGATGTGTTATTTGTGTTGGAGACATGGATGTTCTATGAAGATGATATGTTATGGATTGTTTGTGTTGGTGTGGGAGGTTGGAGTGGATTGTAGGAGAGGATAGGGTGAGGATTTGAGGATGATTGGGGAGAGGGGAGTTTTGATATTCTGGGGTGTGTGTGTTGTTGTCGAGTGTTAGGTATTTATGGGGAGTTTTATTGGCTTATGTGGTGTAGGTTAGTTTGTGTGTGTTGTTTTTTTTTGTGGTTTTGTGGTGGTGTATGATGTGAGTGTTAGGAGGGTGTATGATGTGAGTTTTTGGTAATTTGTGGTTTATGGGGTTCGGATGATTTGGAGTTGATGGAGATTTTTGTATTGTTTTTTATTTGGGT
>CM076409.1:10293300-10416509 GCA_038363315.1 Mugilogobius chulae
CGAGTTACGAAGCAAAAACGGCTTATGAACAAACACTTGTGCAGATTTAAATGCTCGAAACACCGCGGCGGATCGGAGCGCATTTCCACACAGAACTTGACAAAAGATTCAGACACAAGTTTGTCTTTGTGGGCCAGAGGTGTTTGTGTGAGCGCGTGCTTCATGTGTGTGTATGAGCGCGCTGCTGTGGAGCAGAGGAGAGGACAGGAGGCGTTTGAGAGAAGAGCACGCCTACAGCGCACGTCTCTAGGACCGCGCACTGTTAAAAAAAAAAAAAAAAAGCAAAATTGCACTAAAAAAAATCCGCCAAACAGCGAAGCCGCGAAAAGTGAACCGCGATAGAGCGAGGGACCACTGTAATGAAAAGAGTGGAGCAGAAAACACGAAACACTAAACTTTTCCAAAAAGGCAGAGGGAAGTTTTGAACGAGGAGTATACGCGATGATCTGAGACAAGTGTAAACTGGAACAACTTTTCCTCCGCTCACAGAACATGACGTGGAGCTGATGATGTGATTCTCCAGCTGCTACTAAAAGACTTTCGTCAGAACAACTCCTAAAACAGTTGGTGTCATGTTTGCGTCCAGGCGTTACAACAATCCCAGGTGATAAAAAGCCAAAAGCCGGTGTCGCGTATCCATCAGATGTGTGTTTTCCAACACAGTCTCACAAAGGCGTACATATAGCACGACACAAAAATAGCGTATTTTTAGCACATATCAGTCCTGTTTTGCGTACTTATGTTACGCCGTACATATAGCACGATATGAAAAAGCGTAAAAATGACACGAGATGTGGTTGAAGCCACGTGGAGACGTTTTCTTCAGGTGAAACGGGTAAGTTCAGGCAAAAAGTTACTAAAATGGTTAAGATTAGGGTTGGCTTGGGGTAGGTTAAGATTAGATGTAGGATTTTGTTAATTTCATAAATAAGAACACGTCTTAACAACCAGTGACGCGTACTATAATTACGCAAAAGAGCCTTAAACTCGTGCTAATCATACGCAATTTACATGTTGCGTTATGTTGGTATATGTACGCTTTCTTGTGAGATCGGCTGGTCTTTCCGACGTATGTGCACTCCCTGTCCTCTCTCTTTCTAACCTTCAGACTTAAGCGGAATAAGATACAGCTATTTTAGCGTGTTTAACATGTAAACCTTTATTCTGAATTATGATTTCTTTGTAAATCTGAAGACAAACATTTGAATAATTAATTCTGAATTAAGAAACATCATGTAAATGTGGCCAATGTGACGAGGACCACATTTACGACACTGCAGCAGCACAGGTTCAGGCTAATTCACGTCAAAACAAAACAAAACACAAGAAACGCTAATTTCATGAATTAAGTAAATAGTTGTTCCCATAAAACATCTGTCATTGTTTCCGGAAAGTCTGTAAAAAACAGAAAATCCCAGACATTAAATCTCTCCGTACGAATGCCAGTAAAAAACTCAGACGTTTAAAGTTTAAGATGTCCAGAGGTAAATATTCTGCCGTGCGAATAGGACTTTACATTACAGAAAATATGAGCACGATTCATTATGTGTAAACAAACACATAAAGTCAATTCACTGTGAGTCTATATTGAGAAATCACAGCCTCGCTTCGGCTCCAAACACACGCCCACATCGTCGCCACGGAAACCAATGCAGATGATAAACAATGCCTCAGCGGCGCACAAGTATCTGACGGTCTGACGCATCCGTGAAAGTCATCCACAAAACAAAACATCACAGCATGGTCATACATCTGTAAACGTCTGTGAAACTACATTAAACAGATTTCATTCATCGTTTGGAACAACCTGGAGAATAGACACTTTAAACTTTTGTACATACCATTATAATTACACGAATTTTCTGTTTGCTATTTCTTTCACCGAAGGAAGCATCAGAGGAGACTTTAAACACGCTGCATCTACAAAATAACTGTGTCAATCGTTTGTGCTTCATTTTCCTGTTTTGTGCTGCAAAAAGTACAGTCAACATGCCCAAATATACTATTATTTTTACTAAAGGTAATTGTAATTCTGAATTATTCTTAATTAAAAAAGCAATGGGCATGATGTCCCAATAATCGCGTTTCCAAACAGCAAATAATCCGCATAAAAGTTTATACGTTCTCTAGAGGTGGATTTTTTTATGTGCATAACGGCTGAAGCAAATTTTGAAAGCTGGAAACGCAGTTTCCATTAACTCATGAAGTGAATTTAAACCCACAGGACCCTTGAGTTACATACCTGCTGCAGCGGCTCTGGAGGAGGGACTATGAAGACCAAAATAATCCACACAGACCGAGTTGTTTTGTCCAAAATGGTGCAGCACATAAATAACGGTGCCACAAAACTAAACTTTGCTTGAGGTTGGCCGATCAGAACTAACCCAGAGAAACACAGCGCTGTTTGATCAAATAACTCTTGAAACTTTATGTTTGTCCAACACTGAGGTGATTCAGAGCTAGTCCTTTCCACGGTGGAGGATTTGTGTTAAAAACAAAGACAGCAGCCTTATTCACGAGGACCGCAAGGATCCACGCGCCGGAAATACGTAATTTTTTGGAGACACGCCCCCTCAAGGCCGCCGTTCGCTTGGACCAGGTTTTTTGCGTTGGCGTCAGGGAAAAATTTGTGACCACGCGGACGGTCCGCTTGGCAATCAACAGGCTTTCAATGGCAGCTCCCTACTGCTCTCTACAAGCAGCCGCTTGAAACACACAGAAACAATAAACACTGTCAGTTCTGCTCCGCTCTAGTCCATGCGTCTAATTTCCGTGCAGACTTCACGTTCGGGAGGCATAAACTAAGCTTGAGTCTGGTCCTGCTAGATGAGTCAATTCCCTCTGCTAATGGACTCTGGCTCTACAGACTTAAACTCTGTGACCTGTGTTTTGCCCCAGGTCTAAGCCTCGACTTTGGCAATGAGCTCCAGCACTCCAGAACATGACAGTGCTAGAAAATACTACAGGAACATGACAGAGTTGAAATCCAAGTTTTTGCGAGGAGAGCCAGTACTGTTTCATTAGACAGACTGAGTGTTTGTCGTGCGGAGCAGGTTGAGATGTGACTCATGTGGGATTACTCTGTTGTGCAACAATCACATGCGTCATTACCAGTCTATTTATGAGCTTCAGTTCCTGTTCAAAGGCACTCTTGACCATTCATGAGACCAGCCTGACCCTCCTACATAGTAATTACTGAGCTATACTCAGGGTGCGATTTGCTGGGGGATGGTTGGGGTTTTCCCTACCTGTGCTTTGTCCGTCCCTGCTTATACTTTCCCCATCCCTCCTTCTGCTTTTGTCTTGTATTATTTGTAGGGGGGGATAAGAAATAATAAGGACTGTGTTTCATATCCTAATTTTCAGATTGTTCTAGCAATCCCAGCGTAGTCTCATTAACGTTTTTCCCTTCGGTGCAGCCCCTTCGCTCAACAGGCAGCTCTCAAAACAGCCAATAACGTCACACTTTCACATACAGTTCTTTTCTGATTGGCTATTCCTCTAACCTTTTCTGTGGGCACAAGCATAGTTTAAATGGACAGATCTCAATAATGAACGCACCGCCGCGCCTATCTGTCTTTCACGCTCTTCTCTCTCTCAGCGCTGTCATTTAGACTCGGGTTTGGTCACTCGGAGCCGCTGTGCTGCTGCTCTGGTCTCTGCCCTGAGTAATCATGGTTTAATCCACGACTGTGCAAAGCAGAGCGGCAAGATCAAGTCAGGAACATGTGAGATGAAAATGTTGAGGTGTGATGCAAAACAAGACACGTAACTGCACTGTTCTGTTCATTTTGGAAGGAAACGCGCCAGAAGTCTGTCAGTTACGAGTGAAAAAGAAACGGAATGAACACGGGAAAGAAGAGACATGCACAATATGCACGTCCACGTGTTGCACAATATGCGCGTTCACAGGTTTGAGATTCCACTTTGCAAGACGCCGCGTCTCCAAGTCAACAGATGCCCTTATGCACTGCAAATTCGCTTGGTTTACATTGACTTAACATTGAAAATGGACACAAAAACGCTGTCCGGTCAGAACACACCATGTTTAATAAAACTGCGACTGGAGTTTAGTCTGGTCTCCAAAGTACACGATTGGACCGAGAGTCCAGTCACAAACCTCCACATGACACGAGTGACCAGTGTTGAATATTTAGTATTGTAACTTAGTTACTTGGAAAATACTTGTAATTAAAATACAGTTGTATATATACTTCCCTACAACGGCAAACGCAGTATCTGTGTATTTTGTCAAAAATGAGCTAAGACCAAAAAACAGTTGTATATCACCTGTTTTATATTTATGTTTTTAAATGCTAAATATTCAGAGACAAATTTTCCTTTGTAGGGCAGCATGGTCTTTAGCATTGCCTTTTGCTTTGACTGAGCAACTGAGCAAATTAGGAAGTTTCAGGTCAAAATAGTCTCAAACTGGCTGTGCCTCACTGCAAAGGCTCATAGCATTTCTAGACTCTGTGACATCAGCCTGTGTTTTCCACTCTTAACTGAGCACTAATTGAAGAGGCCTGCTGTCAATCCAATCACACTGCTGCTCTCCACTCTAAGCCCCGCCTTTGCCCTTTTTCCAGTGTTTTTCAATGAGATTTCTGTGTTTGAAATGTGTTGTGTGTGGAGCTTAGGGGGTGAGTTTCTCTTTAAAAACATCTACAATCTTATTGTGAGAGATAAAACAGCTTGGAGACACAGATCAGCAGTTGGAACAGGAACAGAATCATTTCTGCTGCTTATGTTACATAATTAGCCTAATTAAGCAACTAATTTGTTGTTTGCCAATTAGATGCCAGTAATACAAGTAACTACTTTTCCCCCAACATTCAGAGCAACACAACTGTGACTAGCTTTGACTAATCTCGACTGAAAATAACAAAGAAAATTTGCAAACGTTGTGTCGTGTGTGACCAGCTTTAAGAGAGTGCAGCGATTTGTAATGACTTGTACTTGGCTGTTCAAATGAGGCTAAAAACAATGGATGACATCACAAAGTGGAAGAGAGAATTTACCGTTCTGGGGATGCAGACTGCATACAAAAATGTGTGAATGAAATTCAATTCAACACTACAGGACAGGCTCTGCTGCCATGGTAACTGTCCACATCACGCCCTTTTTACCAATGGGGATTCCCTGTGCTTCCTCTTCATGTTTGTGCAGTCGTGTGTGCTCTGCTGGAAGAGGTTACAGAAATGACTCATGCCTAGGCTGGCTCCGTGCTCAGAAAGTCAATCTACTGCTCTCAGTCTCCTTTAGATTTTCTCTACTTCTACTCATTTCTGAGGACTTCACAAGAAATGTAAGAAAATCAAACAATGAAACATTCTTTGGTCAAAACCAAACAGAAACATTAATGAAGCAGAAATGTTTGCAGAGAATGTCAAAGCAGATTATTGAACCGTAAACAGGCAAATGAATATTGTCCGTCCCCTGACATTAACTAAACAAAACCAGTAGAAAAACTCTAAACCTGGTGAAGAAGCAGTGTAGGAGAGGTATGACTTATTACCATGTCCCATTTGTGTAAAAAAAAAAAAAAATACAATTTTAATCTTGTAAAAAAAATGTAATTTTTCTCATATTATGAGTTTATTTAACCTGGCCAGTCTCGCGATATTTGTGAATTCACAAACACGAGATAAACCATCTGGCCTTCCAGCCGCCTGATTGTTTGAGAGTCTGAACCAGTTGTGGTTCAGCCCACTCACATCACAGCAGCGTGGTTTTGAGGCCTAATCACACTGTAGCAGGGCGGGCTAATGCGGGTTGTTAGCGCCGAGTCTGATTCAAACTAAACAGAGATGGCGGCTCCCGTGGATGTATGCATTTCTGATGCTTTTGATGCGGTTTTAGCAGAAATACAGAGTAATTTATTTTTGAAAGAAGAGCAGTATGTGTGACACTTGTTCTATCAGAGTTCAGACAGATCCATCTGAAGTGATCCAGGTTAAGTTTATTCACCTAAAATGTAAAACTACAATGATTTTAAAGTTTCAGCTTAATTCATCGTCGAAAGATGTTGGCTTGCTTCTCTGCGCTCCTGTTTGCGGCTCTCTGCTCGAGTTCGTGTGGCAGTAGGCCCGCAGCCACTGGCAGCCTTTTGTGTGCCACCTGAGCCTTTAAAAGGAGGTCTCTTCACCTGCGCTTTCTCTTTGGAAGTCGCCTTCTGCTTTGTCGCCTGCTGCTTTGGGGAGCTGTGCACATCAGCACGAGCACCCCCGTTGCAACATTGTCTAAACCGAAAACAGCCGCGGCGCCAACACTGTGAGTATTGCGCAGAATTTAGTATTTTTATTAGTTCGTCAAGATCGATCCAACTCGTTGTCTTTCCAGCTTTGGGGCATGCAGTGCATGCGTAAAACTATCAGTAACTCTCCACTCTGGAACACCCGTGGCTCGTGCTGCTTTCAGTGTAAAACGCTTCAGTACGCCGCCTTGCTCTCAAATTCCTCTGCTTGTTTCAATAATATTTAATGCTTCTTATTTAATTGCATAAGTGCCTTTTACTCACGGGTTAAATCAGAATAAATCACAGCCCGTATTGTGCCTTCATCAAGCACATTATCTGCTAAGTAATTAAGCTTTAAAAATCAATTAAATTAAATTTGGGTTTAGAGCAAGACTTTCGAAGCATAAAGGCTAGTCTATCTGGGTTTTGGGTTGTTTCATTGCTGTGCTCGTATTTTTCTACCAAATTTAAAAAAGAAAACTTAAACTTTGCACTGTCTATTTATTATTATTGAAGTAAATAAAAGTTATTTCTCTTCGCTCATCTTATCTTCTCTTCGCTCATCTTCGCTTCTCTTCACTCATCTTCTCTTCACTCATCTTCTCTTCACTCATCTTCTCTTCACTCATCTTCTCTTCGCTCATCTTCTCATCTCTTCGCTCATCTTATCTTCTCTTCGCTCATTTTACTCATCTTCTCTTCGCTCATTTCGCTCATTTCGCTATCTTACTTCTCTTCGCTCATCTTCCTTCTCTTCTCTTCCTCATCTTCGCTTCTCTCCACTTCTCTTCGCTCATCTCTTCGCTCATCTTATCTTCTCTTCACTTCTCTTCGCTCATCTTGCTTCTCTTCTCTTCGCTCATCTTCCTTCTCTCCACTTGTGTTTGCGTCTGATACCCATCCCTTCTTCACGTGCTCTGATAAACTGGCCACTCACAGATCCAGGAACCTGATCTGATTGAACCACACTGTGTTTTATTTTCCACGGATGCAGGCTGAAGAACGCACCTCTCTGGGTCCACCGATCGCAGATGTAACTACACATCCGGATCCACTCTCACAACAGTTTCCGACTTTCACACATTTACCCGGTTAATTGGGCGGGTATTGATCTCGGGGAAGCGTAAGTAGTGCTTGGGTAAGGCGCTGCATTAGGAGCAGATCTTTCACACTGAGATTTCCTGTGCGGACACAAATCTTAACTCTTTCTCATTCTGGCCTAATTTCCTTACAGAGATTGATTATTATGTTGTTGTTTTTTACTGAAACTGTTTTAAAACTCTTGTCTGGACTTTTTTTTTAAATCAAAATCTTGTCTCTGATCAGAGGCAGTGCAGGGAAAAGTGTTAGTTACACTACTACACTAAAAAGTAACTTATTCACAAAATTTTAGGATTCCTTTGTATGTATTTGTGACCAAGTGGGGCACCTTAAAGCAGTTCACAGACACACAACACACATTGAGTCGATTGAAAGAACTCCATACAATAACTCTAATACACAATAAATACATAATACAAGTAAATCAGTGAGCACTACTATTCAAATTCAACCATTTAATTGCAGAGTGCACAAAAGAGCTGGAAAAAATAAATGATTTGTTTCCGTGCAGGTGCGTAAAACCGAAGAAGGCATCATGACAAAGTCAGAGGTTAAAGGTCGCTGATCCTGGCTCAGGATGCTTTTGGTTTACTTAGCACCTCCGGTGCTCCAGCATGTCTCTACAATGTTCTGCAGTTTGTTTCTGTCCTTCAAAGAAAAGCCACAAAACCAACAAATATGAGAATACTTTCTATAAAGGAACATAAAGGATTTTTTTAAATACTGTGATTTACAGGCTTTGCAAATAAGAAAATCTGATTCATTCTTATTTTTTTTTGTTTGTTTTTTGTTTGTTTGTTTTTGTTTTGTAAAGCTAGTGAGGCTTGATTGACAGTTTGATTTTGATTTGCAGCTGAGGTTATTTTGGAGATTGAGAACAGAAGATAACTTTTTAATGTAAACGATTTTAATTGGACAAAGGTGAGTATTCATAGATACCAAGTAGAAGTCTTAAATACATCGGTTTCCGAAGATCAGATTTCGACTTCAGAAAATTTCAGGGGACCAAAATTGCATTTTTAACATTTTCACCTGGAGCGGTTCGCTTTCACACTGCTTTTTTGTCAAACAACTAAGTTTTTGAGAAGCTTGTCCACTCCCTCACATGTGATGGCGCTGTACCCAAAACCGAAACTGCACCAATGTTTGTTTTAATTTTAACATTTCCAGGAACTTCATAGCTTGTTTTTATCAGAGACTGAACAAATAGAATTTATATAGAAAAATGTCAGGCCCTTTGTAATTAGAAGACAGGGGGGTCTTAAAAAGTATTACAAACACTGTAATCACTGTTATTGTTGGTGTTATGTTTGAGAAAATCTGTGACTTTTTGCGCTGCACAACTATTCGAAATCTCATTTCTCTTAAGACAATTAGCAAACTGCATAGAATGCATTTTTCTAATTTTGACTGAGTTTGGTGTGATAGTTCTTGTGGTAAATACTTTTAGTTTTGCAGCACTTAAGTTACAAAAATATCTTAAGTTACAAATCTGAAATGTAATCATGTTCATGTTGTGTTTGAGTGAAAATGCGGTTGAACCTGTGATGGGCACTTTGAATGGTCAGCAGCCTCTTTTCTCTAATGCTTCCACGGCGGACGACTCTTCCTGTTTGGTTTGAATCAGAGGTCAGGTTACAGGAAGGCAGGATGCATTAGCGGAGACACAACGAGCTCTGCATCAGCGTTATGACTGCTGCACGGAAATGATTTATCCTCCACGTCACTGCAGAAGCTCCTGGAGAGAACATTCTTTTTCATGGCAGTTCCAGGTTATTTCTTATGTGACTGGAGTCCGAACGCTCACGTCTAGGGATGTGACAATATCTAATTTTAGGATCACGATTATTGTGAAAGGAAAAATCTGTATCTATGCCGATAATTCACAATTATCGGCATCGATACAGAAAACAATACATGTATTTTTTAGGCAGAATTTGTGACATTTTATCATCTGACAGAGACAATACATTGACTGTATTACACAATTATGATATAGAATTAAAACATATGCAATTTAATGATGCAAAAATTGTTAATTTGATACTTTAAGTAAAATATTAATAAACTATTTTTAAAACGGCATATTACATAGTACATTTTAATGATTGCCTTAATGTTCTCAATAAACTTAAGCTACGGTCACAATGACCCGTACGAATAAAATGGTCGTACGAATCTTACAGGTCGTACGGAATCTGAGTTCGTACGTGGCTCGTGGAGTGGAAACTGTTTTCCTACAGTCTTCTTACGGCAGACTTTCTGCTCTCACCAACAACTTACGACATTCTTGGGGAAATGAAGCCGTATGGCATCCTTGCGTGTGCCCTAAAGCTTGCTTAATGCGTCTTTGCGGTAATCCTACATATATTGTGTATCGCACGGGAGCTGCGCGATGTCCCTGCGTCCAACTCAAGCCTTTATCAAGGCGTTTTTAGCTATTAAACCTTTCGTAAACCGTACCGGAATAGCAATAACCTAATTGCACACCAGCAAAACACAAATATGCTTATGAATAGCCATGTATTCTGTGTAGGCTTTGTCTGAAATCTGTTCTGATCATTTGTCTCTCTCACCCGAAACACAACAAACTCACAAAGTCAAACCTCCGTAAAAACATCAAAAAACCGCTTTGTTTCTTACCTGAGTATTGCAGAGGAGACGCCAAAACTTCCAAAGCGAAGACAGATGCTGAAGACTAATCCACTGACATCATTGTGTTCATATAAAAAGTTTGACGCACTTCCCAAACCATCAGCGAGCAGAAGTTGTCCAAATGTCTACGTCTGTTACAGCTGTTCTCCCCGTGGTTGTGTCCATCTCCAGGCGATTTGCGTTTTCCCCACGCGCTCCTGGTCCGGTCTGGCCGTGTTTCAAGCGATATTCCTGCACGCTCCGGGTCCGTTCCTCTCCGTGGGCTCCTGGTCCGGTCCGGCCGTGTTTCAAGCGATCTCATCCCTTCACGCTCTGGGTCCGTTCCTCTCCGTGCGCTCCTGGTCCGGTCCGGCCGTGTTTCAAGCGATCTCATCCCTTCACGCTCCGGGTCCGTTCCTCTCCGTGCGCTCCTGGTCCGGTCCGGCCGTGTTTCAAGCGATCTCATCCCTTCACGCTCCGGGTCTGGTCCCCGCGCTCTGAGTCCGGGCCCCCTGCGCGCTCCGTCCTGTCTCCGTGCGCCTTGTCCGGTCCCCTCCGTGCGCTCCTCCGTTCCTTTCCGTGTTTAAAGCTAGCTGCGTTTCCGTCGCGTGCTCCAGGCCCGTGGGCTTTCATACAGATCCCTCGTACAGGCTAAACTGCGCCTCAAGAGATGCGCAGTCTCCAGAGCGCGTCTCTCTCCACTTTCACTCTCCCGCTCAGGCATATTACACAGGCTTTAGTCTCTGCGTTCGTAGACTGGTCGTAGAAAATCTTTAACAAGACCATCGACCTGTCTACGAACTTACGAACGGGCTGCGAGCGCTGTTTTTTCGTAACAACGCCTCAAGAATGACGTAAGAAATGAGAAAAAAATCGTTCGCAGAGAGGTCGTAGCAGGTCGTACGGTTCATTGTGACCGTAGCTTTACAATGAAGAATCAAGATCTAGAACCAACTAACAAGAACTAACTAATAATATATTATATGTGACCACGTGCATGAAGGAGACGTCACCCACACGTTTTGTTTATCCAGCGAGAGGTCACGTGATCGTCTGCATGTGTCTCTTTAAAACTTTAGTGTTACCATCAGATCAGAGTTTATGTCAAACGAAGCTCAACTACTTCTTTATTTTTTCTCGTGACTCTCTCTGAAACGCTTCTTTTAAAGGATTTCTTTTGTTTCTCGATCTTCACTTGGACAAACGACAAGGGATGATTGTATTGAAGATGCTGGATCATGATGTATGTGTTCGCGCTTTTAGAGGCAACTTTTCAAAGACACGTTTGGTATAGAGGGATTTTTTGTAGAGATGAGCTCTTTCTGCATGACGCACGCGCAGTAAGGCGGAGAGTGACGTCGACCGAAAATCCCTCTATAGACAGTCCCATCAAAGGCCACGCCCACTAACGAAGCTCCGAGGGGGAAAGTTAACATGGGGAGTGAATCAGAACAACAGATTTACCACTCACTGCTCAACAACTACGACAGCAAATGGACTTTAGGAGACTCAATACAGACACGAGACATGAGGATAAATAAAGTGATTCAACCTTCCAAGTATGTAAATATATCTAACAATGCTAACAGTAGCTGCGAGCTAAATGCTGACGTGATGCTAGCGCCGCTGGCGTCTTTTAGCATATTTTTTAACTTTCTGTTTACTCTTCCGACATAAGCCACATCAGTAACCTCCACTGAAACCCGCTTGTAACTCAACTTGAATTAGTTGTGCTAAAAATACATTTAATACACCAGAAAACTTCTTAAAAGAGGGAAACAATTTAGCTTCCCATTCTTATTCATGGAGAGGCATGAGAGGTTTCCCCTCAGCAGGCCACGCCCCAAAGATGACGCATTGCAACTGTTTCTGTACTGGACACTCTTCAGCCCACACAGCATCCTGGGACTCTTTGGATGGATGTGACACCTGCACCGCTGTTTCTTAGTAGTAGTCTTTCAACTTAGCGCTGAGTTAACGTCACACGCTGTTCTCCGCTGGAGCTGTCCACGCACGGCAGTCACGTTACACAAGACGTAAGATGTGATACCGTATACTGTGAGTTGTAAAAATCCTATGAATAATCTACCGTGGGGAAATATATTCGCAATGTTTGAAAAAGTGAATTTACGTCGCAGAAGACATAAGATTGACAGAGGTCGCTACATCCGATGAAGTAGTTAATGACAGTTGTTTACTCCAAACGTGATGGGCGTCAGATGGGGGATTTTGGGCTAGTCCTGAAGCAATCCTCTTAAAAATAAAACAACTTTCTCTTTTGTCATCTGTTATAGAGGCACTTTTCCTGCTGTTACAACTATAGCTGCATTTACATCAGATGACAAAGAGAACTTCTTTTAAAGGATTGCTTCAGGACTTGTACAAAATCCCTTGTCTGATGTCCATCGCATTTGGAGCAAACTGGCCACGTTTACATGATGTTTCTTAATTCCGAATAAATTAATTCGGAATTAAAATATTTTCCCTCAAATTTACAAGGAAATAATACTTCCGAAAAAAGGTTTACATGTTAAACATGCTAAATCAGCTTTAAGTCATTCCGCTAACGTCTGAGGGTTAGGGAATGCACATACGTCATTACGTAGTTACATCTACCAGAAAAACATCCGATGGATACGGGACACCGGCTTTTGGCTTTTTTATCACCTGAGTTAGTTGTAACGCCACGGATGCAATGAGACTAACTTCTTTTGGAGTTGTTCCGATGAAAGTCTTTAAGCAGCAGCTGGAGAATCACATCATCAGCTCCACATAATGTTCTCTAAACAGAGGAAAAGTTGTTCCAGTTTACACTCGTCTCAGATCAGCGCAGCGTCTCTCTCCGCGTACACTCCTTGTTCAAAACTTTCCGCTGCCTCTTTGAAAAGGTTAGTGTTTCGTGTTTTTTACCATCCACTCTTTTCATTATTTGTAGCTCCTGTAGCGCACTTAAATACAAAACAAAAACATTTCAGATCCATCTTGCAGTGCGTCATCGGCGTCAGAAATACAACGCGCGAGCGTGCACAGTGCGAACAGAATTTAAAGTCGAATAAAACGTTACATGAGAAAGGAATAAAATTATCCAAATTTAAAAGCGGAATAAACCACTCCCTTTCTTCGGAATAAAGTTTAAATCCGAATACAGTGGTCCCTTGTTTATGGCGGGGGTTAGGTTCCAAAAATAACCCGTGAAAGGCGAAACCCGCGAAGAAGTGACCTTCATTTTTTACCAGTAATTTCAGTTGATAACCTGCCTGGTTCTGATATTTAGTCTCTTTTGTACAGGTAATAATGACTGAACACATGATTCACCGCCAGATACAACAGCGCGAATCGTTTTTGTGACGTTTAAAGTGGGATGGTGCTGTGTGCGTTCGCCTGCTCTGCTTTTGGCACGTTGCCCGTCCCGCTGCGCTCCACAGCCGACCACGGATCACACGGACTCCAGAGCCGACAGTCACGAAATACATCTGGACTCTAGTGAAGTCACAACACGCTCCTTAAACACATCTGGACTCTAGTGAAGTCACAACACGCTCCTCAAACACATCTGGACTATAGTGAAGTCACAACACGCTCCTCAAACACATCTGGACTCTAGTGAAGTCACAACACGCTCCTCAAGCACATCTCTGAACTACACAAATGACGTTCCAGTCAAATTCTCACCTGGAGAAACGTCCGAGCGTCAGGTCAGCTTCCCCTGCATGATCCAAACTGTCTAAAGTTTTCTGCAAGAGCTTCTGTGCTGTTGCCTGTGAATGCTGCGATGTGGTACGGTCCACATGTACAAAAGACACTAAACATCAAAACCAGGCAGGTTATCAACTGTTTTTTGTCAATTACTGGTAAAAAATATCACTACTTTTTCACCTATCATGGGTTGTTTTTGGAACGTAACCCCGCGATAAACAAGGGACCACTGTATTCGGAATTAAAGCCGTCATGTAAACGGGGCAACTGTGGCAACTACGTCACCGGATGTAGCGACCTATATAAATCTGAGACCGGAAGATGTTAGTGTATAAGGCCTGTTACAAGTAAACGCACCTTAAAACTGTTTGTTCAGTAGTTTAGCAAAGGCACTACTTTATAAATCCTCCAGACTTGGCTAAAGTGTGATTGGAAACGGTATCGATGAGTCCAAACAGGAAGTGTACAGAAGCATACAGCATTTTACACTAACGTCGAACATCCATAATGTAAAGGACGACTGTTATTGACACGTGGAAATCAATAACCCACTGCCAGCTGAATCATTTCCGGTTTGCTCACACTCTCTCTCTTATTCCCACAGCTTCAGAGTCTCACAGATCTGAAGCAGAACATAAGATGACAAGTTTAAACCATCATTTTTCAAGTCACAAAATACAATCGTAAGAAGAAAGAAAAATTATCTTGACCATTTTGAAAGCAAATTATAAAAATGTCAGTTACAGCCAAGTTTGAAGAAAAAAAGATTTTATTTTCACTTTAAACTATGAGTGACAGTAAATTATAAAAAGGTTGCTCGTCCCTGGTGTAAAGAGACACAAATGATTTTCACATAAAAAGACAAATTAATAGTTGTATTGATTTCAGAATAATATTGACCAGTTCCATCGACTGTTACCGTCATCAGGTTCTTCTCTGGTTTTGACATTTGGAGATTAAACTCACAATGTTGTGAGAATAGTCTTTGTAATTTAACATAAATAAATTCATACAAATACAAGAAAAAAGTTGATTTATTTTTCTCAGAATAAAGTCAAATATAAAAAGTTTCAGCTTTTTGGATAAAACTTGAACTTTTATAAGGACATTGTTACAAAGTCTGACATTTATTGTTTTTTGTTTTTTTTTATGCAAATGTTTGACTTCTGAAAACAGACAACAGGCACTGAAGACATTTCTAAAGCTTTAATGCTTTACTTTTTTTCATTAAATCTGCTATTTTATTCTTGAAAAACTTTCTGTGGCTTAGACTTTATTTTCAAGAAAACAGTGACTCTTTCTTTGTACTTTTTTTTTTTTACAGCTTGGACTTTAAGATAGTAATTTACCGATAATCTCAAATTTAATTATCCCTGAGTCTGTAGTACGGCCCTTCACTGTTTGTCTGAATTCGAATGTGGCCCTTGGGTCAAACTAATTGCTCACCCCTGGGATAGCCGAACATAGGAGCACTATAAGATGCAAAAATATGAATTACCCTGTGGCAGCTCATTTTGTAGAACAAAACCATCCTATCTCTTCACTAAGATATATTGGCTCGAGCATGTAAAACTGCCCCCGAGAGGTGGGAATCTGGAACTCCTCCTGTCTAAGAGGAGCATTTTTGGATTCACCATCTTAAGACTCTTACTCCTCATGGACTTAATGTTGATTTTGATTTGAAATGTTATTTATAATATACAGTATGTATTGTAAATATTTTTATTGGTAATGATCTTACATTTTTCTCTTTGTAGAGGGCTAGCCTGGCTGACTGGGTGTGGCACTTTTCCTCAGACCTCCCACTCGTTGGAGGCTATTTGAGCACCTGGGCGATCTACCATTTTGTGCACTGTGGTTCAAGACAAAAGAAAAAAGAAAAAAATGATCTGATGAAGGCTGTTTGCTGAAACATAATCTTATCTGGTTAATAAACACATTTTGGACATCTGCCATTGGAGTGTGCAATGCAGTTTTTTCTACACCCCTGGGATAGAACAAGTGCCACACACACTGCTCTTCTTTCAAAAAGAAATGACTCTGTATTTCTGCTAAAACTGCACCAAAGTATCAGAAACACAGAAACATGTACATCTCTGAGTGAGGCGAAACATGGCGGTTCTGGCTCCCAAAGCAATCAGGCGGCTGGAATTCCAGGTGGTTTATCTCAAGTTTGTGAATTCACAAATATTGCGAGATAAACCATTTGAGTGGCCAGGTTACCCAGTTCCCCCTCCCTCTGGAAACGCCCCGTAGAGAACTGGAGACAGCACGAGAGTCACCAGGGCTAATGGGGGCGGGTTTATCATGTCTGGTGTGGGAAGAACTCACGCTCCACTCGTGTAGTTTGGAGCAGAAAAGACTAGACTAGACTCCAGTCGCATGTTTGAAAAACAGAGGGATTTTCCAACGTGTTCTCATGGATTGCGTAAAATAGCACACTATGACAAATTGCGTGTCACGACAACGCCCTCTGCCTGTTTTGGCATGCAATTACACGCTCGTTTTTTCTGGCGTGGTCGGGACATGCCTAGTGGTTGACGACAAACACGAGGTTTTTCAAGTGATTAACAGCTAAATTTACGTCTGAAGTTAAGGTTAGGATTAGGATTGTGTTAGTCTTCATGAATAATAACACCTCTTAACATTCACCATTTAAATGAACTGGGACAGAAACGCGTCAAATACACACGCACAAAATAGAAGTGTGTTCATATGACACGCTGTTTACAATAGCGTGGTATTCACACGCTTATCCATGAGAACAGGCTGGATTATCGGTCGACGTCACTTTCTGCTCTACAGCTCATGTCTCCTGCAGAAAGAAACGCTCTTCATCTAGTAGTTGGTTGAGGAAACTTCTTTGATAAATACAACAAAACAGGACAGAGCAGCTGTTTGGATCAGGTCTGAACCGGTCTGACTCCTGAAGCTTGAGACAGTATTTTCATTTGGCAGCATAACTTTTGTTTTCAGCCCATCACAAACTCTTGCAGAACTGGTGATTGTCATCAGTCCGGCTCTTTCTGCTTTTCATACACAATTAAGATTCAGGAAAATTACAAAGCAGCAAGACACACTACTACATTTAAAAATACAACAAGAGTGCAGATGTGTAGACAGTCATGACTGAATATGAGTTTTGTCAGAGCTCGTGTGAACAGACACTGACAGACGCTCATGCAGGCTTTAAGTGCAGTACAGTGTTACCAACAGTATTTAAAAGAGAGAAAGAGAGGGGGAGGACAGAGAGAGGGGGAGAGGGATGATTAAACGTTATCACATAAAACATTTTTGACATCGGCAAAATGAGTGTGCAAATGTTCTTTTTGAATTTTGAATGCATCTGCTCCTACATTTGCACCTCAACAAAAAATGTCTTTCTCCTGTGACTTCATTTGAACAAACAAATGAATTGAAGAGATAAAGTAGAAATTATGACGTGTTGAGTTCATCAAAAAGCAGATGAGTTACTCTTCGATATAATCAATATAAAATGTTTGCATATCTTCAAAATAACACTATTATCTAAATTCTCACCTCTAGATACAATAACATATAACTTTAGTCGAGCAAATGCGTGTTTTTTCTTCCTCTGTTGTGCTATTTTCACTGTCTGTTTGGAATGATTCATAAAAAGCCGAGAGTGGCGACGGCGGTGTCTCCGGGTCTGCACCAGGATCAGGCGTGCTGCGCGGCGAAGGAGCTAACGCGCTGTATGTGGGTCAGAGGAATGAGTCATCCTCTCCTCCTCCCCCGGTGTCTTCCCCTCCGTTCAGCAGGCTCCTCCCCCTCCGTCAGAAAACCCTCATTCATAAAGCGGGGGAGGCTGGGGAGGAGCGGGAGCCAATGGGAGCGCAGCGTTTGGCCTCAGCTGCTGTGGATGTGCTGCAGGAGATTCTACGAGAGCTGGAGCATGATCTAAAGAAGCACAACACAATCAGACACATTTTTTTCATGAATTATAATAATAAGAATAATGTATTGGATTTGTGCAGCACTTTTCATGACACTCAAAGACTCTTCATAGTTTACGTTTTCATTCACTCCACGCTTTGTAGAGGTAAACTCTTGCACCATCAACCTCTGCCTCACACACACCAGAGGCAGACTAGGATGAAGTGTCTTGCCTAAGGACACAAGAACCACAGTTTCAACATGGCAGTCTAACAAATGATGTCAAGAAAATAATTCAAAGACACTTGTTATCCTTTGCAGCGATCCCAACAGGCTGCCTGTGAGAAGGGCACCAACCCAAAAGTTTACTGGTAAACAAGACAACCTACTTTCCTCCCAAACCACACGGTGCATTTCAGTGTGGAGCATGCACACAGTGAACACATATCAACAAATCTACAATGTTTAAGGATGCGTCTGGATGCAAAACCTTCTGTTGCAATACTACTCATGCCATGTATCAACTGGATTGTATTTGTGGATGTTTTTATGTTGGTTTAACTAAAATTAGACTATGAGACAGATTCGCAGAGCACAACTTTGCCATTCGTTCACTAAACATCAATTATCCCATCGCTAAACACTTCAAGGCCTCCGGTCAATGCAATGTCAATCACCTTAAAGTGATGGTAACAGAGGTGATTCCAAAAACAATACGAGGAGGTAATCGCATCAGGACTTTTGCACAAAGACCCTAAAAGCAAACACATACCCTGGTTTTAATGAGCCCGATCTCACAAGAAACCGTACATTTACCACGACATTACACAATAGGTAAATTACGTATGATTAGCACGAGTTCACGGCTGTTTTGTGTAATTATAGTACGCGTCGCAGTCCCAGTTCATTTCTATAATGTTTGTTAAGACGTGTTCTTATTTATGAATATTCATGAAATCCTGATTTTAATCTTAACCTGCCCCAAGCCCCAGACCTAATCTTACCAATTTTAGTAACTTTATGCCTGAACTTATCTTTTTCACCTGAAGAAAACGTCCCACGTGGCTTCAACCAAAACTCGTCCTATTTTGAGGCTGTGAAATCTCATGTCATTTTAACGCTTTTTCATATCGTGCTAAATGTACGGCGTAACATAAGAACTAAAAACAGCTGTGAAGTCGTAGTCCAAATATGCTGTTTTTGTGTCGTGGTAAATGTACGCCTTCTAGTGAGACTACGTATGTTGTTTTAATGAGAAAGTTAACTTTGCTGTTTTGTTTTGTTTTTGTTTTGTTGTTTTTTTTGCAATATGAGGGTTTTGTCTTGCAGCATGTAGGATTGTTTGGGGTTTCAGAGCTCCGGCTAGACCATATTGAGGTTATGATCTAGATTTATGCAAAATTTTTGCAAAGCACGTGCCCTTTTTGATGTAATGATGTTTGGATGTTGTAAGCTTATCTATGTATGCAAGCAGACGCTTGTGCCGATTTTCATAGGTTCTGCTTTCACAGTGGACCAAGCACTCTTCTATGGCTCACTTCTGCCTTTAAGCTCGATGATTGGAGGTTGACCTGTAACCCCCAGGTTCTGGTGGGTTATGAAGTTGGGCGGGTTTTGAGTGGGTCAGGTCTAAACCCATGTTCAAATGCTCTTATGCTTTAGCTGCAAGCAGGGGTGTTGGACTGGGGGGGTAAATGGTACTACTCTCCCCAGGGCCCAAGGCAGGAAAGGGCCCCCAAAAGCTGGACATCTATGCTTGTAAGATAAGATTGTTCTACTAAATGTAATTTCTTTTGTGATATCAGAGGCTCCATCACTTCTATAAAATGCAAATGGACTTTGGCCAAAGAAAATTGCTGAACAAAGAAGAATATTAATTAGCCAAATTATTCACAATTATAAAAGCTAGAAATCCTAATATTATAACAAATACAGCCAAGTTTGACAGAAAATGATCAGTTCAAATGTGCATATTCACTCGAATATTGTCAAAACATTACTTCTTAATCCAGTAACTTTATATCAGAAATGTCACAAGGACTTTCTAAGTATATTTTTGGCAAAATTTAGACAAGTTCATTGCTTAAAACAAGTTATCTTAAAGGTAAAAGAGTGTCTTTTAAAATACATTATTTTTTTATTCTCATGTGACTGAATGTGATGGTTCCAATCCAATAGTTTTGACACAAAAAAAAGCATAAATGCCTTGTTTTGTCATCTGTTATGGTGATAAAAATCTTGAAAGTGGCTTTGTAAAACACTTAATAGTATTCTAGAAGGAAATATACCATAAATGATTAGAAAAATAATGAGAAATAATTAAAACTCGAGATTATGTTTTTAATAATTATGATTATATTAGGGGCCCCCCATTAACAAAGTTTGTACCTGGGGCCCAGAATTTGGTGCTACACTCCTGGCTGCAAGTGACATGACGTCAGTCCAATGAGCTTCATGTTCTGTCCCTGTTTAACAAAGTAAGAAATCATCATCATCATAAACTACGAGAGCAAAGAGTCAAATCCTCACCTGGAGAAATGTCCAGAGCTGAGACTGCGTCAGGTCGGAAACACGGATGTAACCATAGCTTTTGTTAGATTTGAATTGCTCTAAAACATTCAAAACCAGAACTGAACCGGAGTTAGGCAAGACCATTTCTGAGACAAGAGTCACCAGCATCAGGCTAAAACCAGAGCAGGTCTAAAGCAGAAGTACACCAGAACTAAAATGAGACCAAATCAGGTTTAAGGTGTGCGCAGAATTAACCAGAGAACAAGAGAAAACAAGTATATATTATGTTTTTAGCTCACACTTTTCAAGCAAAATTTGACTAAAAGACAAATCCAAAAACTGCTCTGTATCTGTAACTCCTGCTGCTATTTTCGACGAGGTGTTGTTTTGGTGGTAGAATTAGGACACGCCCACTCAGGTCCAGGTTACCGCGGCGACGTGGGCGGGACACAAACAAGTATCACGGAGGATGTGGGAGGTGTGCGTGCGCAAACCCAAACTTTATATTTAGAAGCTCTCACCCACACGGAGAGAAACACGTCCGCTTTGTCGTCAGTTTCAGATTAGACTCGACACTTTACTTGTTTTCATCCAGTTTGTCTGAGGTTAATAGTTGTATTTTGTGCAGTAAATATGTAGAAGCAATTCAACAACTCTTACCTAACAACCACTTTTCAATGATGTCCCAAAATCTACATCAACAAACACTTTTAACTTTTTTTACTGCCAGTCCTGTTCTCTTCCCTGCCAGGCCTTTTTGCCAATTTTAATAAATATTCACAGCTCCACAAAAAACTTTGTGCAACTGGAATCATGACATGTTGAACATCAAATGAGACCTACAAGTGTCTACTTCAATAAAAAAAAAAGATTTGTTATTCTACATGAATCCGTTCTCTTTTTAGAGGCATTTGAAATTCTTTGTTTTCATTTGATTTCAGACTTTTGAGAAAACGTCCTTTTTCTAAATCGAACATCGTGTCAGTGTTGTTTTCCTCTGTTCTAGAATCCACTACAATGAAATAATGTCTTTAGGATAAAAACAGGAGGTTTACATGATTAAAACAATGATCATCTTTAAACCAACAGACGCTGTGTTTCTGATGCCGATTCTATAGATTCAGTCTTTTTCATGGAGCATAAATAATATTGAACCCTCCAAACTGAGATCGGATTTCGATGCCGATCCAGGAAATTTTGCTGGATCAGGTATCGGCTCTATGATATCAGTTCAGCCGATTCCACTGTTGTGCCTTTAGTTTATCATAATGTCTCATAATGATTGACATTTTAAGCATATTAAGTTAAGTTGTGACTTGCACTATAAATAATAGTTACGATAAGATAAGATAATTCCCACAATGGGGGAAATTCCAGTGTTGCAACACACATTTTAAGAACAGCAGGGAAAATAGAAACATGCAATCAAACAAGATAGTTTTAAAATAGACTTAAAATGTATATAAAGTTAAGTTACAAAATGACCAAATGTCTTATGTTTTAATAAGAAAAATAAGGTTTTTGAGTCCTTACACTAGTATCAGTTAATATCGAGTATCAGCAGATACTTAAAGCCAAAATATTGTGTGACAGTACGAGTGGTAAGGCTGGGTTTTAGCACATTATGAATTTGAGACTGAACGAATTTTACCAGTTTTTATAGGTTGAGCAACGCCACCCCAGGTCTAAGCCAGGGAAATAGTTTCCCCCTTGCAAATCCAACTGACAGGACAGAGACAATATAAATATGAAGTTGCATTTATTTAAATACAAACAAAAATTGAATAAACATTATAGTTCGACCCAGAGGCAACAGAGCAGACGGTCACCAGGTACCCAGTCTTGAGAAGTCCATGAGAAAGAGTCTTTAAAAGAAGGTCCTTCGCAGGGTTTAAGTTCGTGATTACCTTGGCCATGGATCCATCATTTACGGGCACAACATTTTACTGCATTACACCGAGGAGCTGCTTGACGCACCATCTCCTCTCACAGCAGAACCAATACTGTCCTTTAACGAGTACCAGGCAATTCACGGTATCCTCTGTGTTGTCCTTACAGTTTCATGTCAACAGTTAAATAAAGAAAGAAAAGGGGAGGCACCGCACAGACAGGAGCCTATAAACAATAACATTACATAAACATACAGTTTGACACAAAAGAGGATTTGGGAAAGGGAGAGAGAGACGTACCGAGGCACTATGATTTGGGGGCCTGCCTCCCGCAGCCCAACGCACGGACGGCTTGCACCAACGCCGACACGCAACAGCTAAAAACAACACTAGCATTAGCTTAGCTTTATGCACAAGTAACACTAATTAGACGGTTTTCGCCACTCACCCTCAATGCTTAACATTTCTGTCGTCGGGGTTGACGCTTCTGACACGACGACTTGACTTTTAGCCATTTTGTAAACATTAAAAGGCAAATCAAACGCTGGCTACACCCGGTCCAAACAGCTTGACGCCATGCCTCGGCTCTGTCGGCGTCTGACGTCAGAGGGGGGAGAGGTCAGGTGGGCCGGACAAGAGCAAGAGGGCACTTTATATAGTGGAGCGGGGGCGCGCATCACCCGCCCCACTACAATTGGAATCAGTATCGGAACAAAAACAGCTGGATTGGTGCATCCCTACCAAAAGTAGAGCAGAGGAAAACAACATGACAAAACGACCTTTTAGAAAAAAAGCATTCTCTCCAGTCTGAAATCTAATGAAAACAATGAATTTCAAATGTCTATAAAAATGAACAGATTAATGTAGAATAACAATTATTTTTGTAAATGAAAGCAGACACTTGTACGTCTCTTTTGATGTTCAACATGTCATGATTCCAGTTGCACAAAGTTTTTGGTGGAGCTGTGAATATTGTTTACAATGAGGCCTGACAGAGAAGAGAACAGGGCTGGCAGTGAAAGAGTTAAACTAAAATTATATATATAAAAAAAAGGTCTGTATGTGCTGCATGAGCTGAATGTTCTGCCAGATAAACGACTGCCAAATAAAGAAATAAATGTGTTTTCTCCTGAAGCCGTCACTTTTGTAACTTGTGTCGACATTTGTCAAAGCAGTTTTCACTCCAGAAAACCTCGACTCTGTGATACATTAGACACTCACTGGACATTACACACACGAGCTAAAAATAGACTGTGTTCATTGTTAAATCCAGGAGGCAGATGGAGAGAAGAGAGAGAGAAGAGATAGAGGGAGAGAGAGGGAGGAGAGAGAGAAGAAGAGAGAGGGAGAGAGAGAGAGAGATAGAGAGAGGGAGAGAGAAGAGATAGAGGGAGAGAGAGCTGGAGATTCCATCACTGACAGACCTGCCCCCCAACACCTAGCAACCAGCGCTTAGCAACAGATCGTCATCCTCACTCGACGCGGCTGTTTTTAGTATGCAAGTCTCACACGCGCTCAGACCGGCTTATTTGGAACACCAGCTCCGCTCTGAGCGGGGTTGCCAGGTTTTCAGAGAGAAGCAAGTGACCAAGCCTTAAAAAACGTTATGCATGGGCAGTGTTTTATCATACAAGGATAAAATGAGTTAAAGAGACAAACCATGCCAAGCTTTCAGAATGGTCTGTGGTTGTATTCATGCATGTTTAAATGAAAATGTTTTGTTTTGCAAATGCAGGACCCAGAAAAATCCTGTTTCTCCTTCCACCTATCACCACCTACTTCTACGTAATAAGACGGGGCACTGCGGGTGAATAACCAAAACATGCATTTATAATGCCCTCCAGCTACAGTCCTGACCAAGCCTGAAGAAGATCTAGAGATGCAAAAAGCAGTCGCCAAGAACAAGGTGTAACAGACACAAACGTAACAGACCCAGATGTTACAGACACAGGTTGTAACAGACCCAGGTGTAACAGATCAAAGCATCAAGACCCAGGTGTAACAGACCCAAGCACCAACCACCCAGGTTGTAACAGGACCCAGGTGTAACAGACCCAGGTGTAACAGACCAAAGCATCAAGACCCAGATGTTACAGACACAGGTGTAACAGACCAAAGCATCAAAGACCCAGGTGCAACAGACCCAGGTGTAACAGACCAAAGCATCAAGACCCAGGTGTAACAGACCCAGGTGTAACAGACACAAACGTAACAGACCCAGGTGTAACAGACCAAGGACGAAGACCCAGGTGTAACAGACCCAGGTGTAACAGACCAACACAGTGTCACAAGAAAGCATACATTTACACAAAAACCAAAACAGCATATTATCAGCACAATTTCACGCCTCTTTATCGTACTTATGTTACGCCGTATATTTAGCACGATATGAAAAAGCGTAAAAAACACACAAGTTTAAGCTTCAAGTTACTAAAATGTGTAAGTTTAGGTCTGGGGCTTGGGGTAGGTTAAGATTAGAATCAGGATTTTGTTAGTATTCATAAATAAGAACACATCCTAACAACCACCATAGAAATGAACTGGGACTGCGACAATAGCCGCAAACTTGTGCTAATCATACGTAATTTACATGTCCTGTAATGCCGTGGTAAATGTACACTTTCTTGTGAGATCGGACTCAACAGACCCAGGGGGAACACTTGGCTTTCAGATTTCAGTTCAGTTAAAGTTGGGGTAGCTAATTTTTTTTAGCTATATGTTATTAAACTTTGTGTCTATGGTAAATGCAGCACTTTGTGAAAAAATGATATCACCAAGTATTGTCTGAATGGAATAACAAGAATTTCAGATCTGATCACGAGCCGAAAGCAGCGCTCTGATTGGCTGAGCTTGGGTGGTCCTCTCCAGTTTTACTTTGTTGTAAAAATAAGTTTATAAGCCGTAATTGCAACCAAAATGAATATATGTCGATATTAACCATGTGTCGAAGCATTATTCTGAGAGAAGTTGCCAGATTCAAAACCTAAATCCTGTTTGTAGTGTAAAAAACAGCTGCCCCACTTTTAAATCAAGTCAGTGTTTGTTCTAAACCTATTAAATTTACGGCCAATATTACGTTTAGAATGAACAAAATGTAAAATATTGACCTACATTTGTTATTAGCTTAAAACCATAGCATGTCTCCTTTAAACAAATGTCAAAAATTATTATTCAGTCATTAATGGATCTATTTTTTTTGTGAATCAAGCATAGAAATGTTCCAACGTCACCTTACGACATCACGCCATTCTTGAACTCGACCTATAGACGGTCTTCTTTCAGCCTCTGCGTCATTACAAAGCCGTATTTAACACAACTGTGACACTGTGGGTTTGTGTGCGAGCTGTGCAATGTGCAGAATGTGTGGCACGTAGATAAGTCGTCTCCATAAGCAGCTATAGGCCAAACGTGGGCGAGAATGCGGCTTTTGTCCTGCAGGACCAGACACTCGCTGGGTTCTCAGGGCAGATAACACATTTCTCCTTCGCTCTCACACAAACCTACAGTAAACGAGCGTAAGACATTAGTGAAGAAAAACATGACTCTAAATTATCTGTGAAAGACAAATCAAATCAAATCAAACTTTATTTATAAAGCGCTTTTCATACATAGAATGCAACACAAAGTGCTTTCCAGTGCATTAAAAACAATCCCACATGCCTCCACCCCGCACCCCCGAGACAACCCCCGTACGTGTACATACCCTCCACCCTCCTCCCCACCATACCCTACCCCCCTTTCCCAACACGCATACACACACACACACCCACACTCCCAAACACTAAAATACATTCACATACATTAGGCCGGGTACAGATGGACCAAAGAAAGCATCATCAGAGGAGCTGTCTGCACCAGGAGCAGAGTCACCTGCAGCCACAGGACACCAGCCCAGGGCCCAGTAAGGAGATGAGGTCAAGACCAAACCTCCAGGGCCCAGAGCCAGAGCCCAACAGCCACAGCCGACCACAGCTCCTGGTGCAGAGGCTCCTCAGAGGTAACACTGGAGATCCTAAAAGTGATAAACATTAAAATAAATAAAAAGGTAAATACAAGCAAACTAAGAACTACTTAAGAAAAACTTAAAAATACTAAAATCTAACAATAGTAATAAGTAATCAATAAATACAATAAATATCTAAATAAATACATGTAAGACAATAAATACTAATCAAAAGCTAAGCTAAAAAGATGGGTCTTGAGCCTGCTCTTAAAAACCTGAATGTTCTCTGCGGCCCTGAGGTCAAAACAATCTTTACATTTCCACGTGGACGATGGAGGAGATGGAAGAGAGAGAACAATATTAAACATTTCTGCAATATGCACTGTTTTTGTAATACAGTCTTCCCTCGCTCCAACGCGGTTCACTCTCCTTGGCTTCGCTGTTTCACGGATTTTTTTGTGTGCAATTTTCCTTTTTTTTTCTTACAGTGCTAACCAGTGATTTTCAACCATTGTGCCGAGGAACACTAGTGTGCCTTGAAGCATTGCAAGGTGTTCCTTGAAATCTTTTGAGTTAAGAAATTGACTTATGGATGTAATCAACAATTTATAATTTTGATGATTTCTCCAAAATCGCAAGAAAAAACTATTATTTGTGCAAATTTAGCGGCATAAACTTCAGTAAATATGAACAACATAATTACCAGTTTTAGCGTACGTGTAAAATGTTGTCAAATTGAAGACTTTTTAAGTTTCAAGATTCAAGGACATACATTAAAGAGCATTATCAAGTGCTATGTCTCATTTTGAAACATCATTCATTACATTTTCTTTTCGTAAATTCACTTTATTCTACGTGTTCTCATGTCTTGCGTGTAAATACCACGATGACGCTTCTGTTACAGGCTTGTTTTTCTGGCCTGGTCTGGAACATGATGACAAACAGGAGGTTTTTAGGGGGTTAAAGGCTAAGTTTAGCTTGGAGTTGATTAAGTTTAGGATTAGGATTGTGTTAGTCTTCATGACTAATAATAACACGTCTTTATATTCACCATAGAAATGAACTGGGACAGAAACACGTAAAATACACACGCAAAAAATAGAAGTTGTGTTCGGTTTCAAATTGTGTGGTATTGTAGTAAGTAAGTAAGTAAGTAATCTTTATTTGTACAGCGCATTTCACAGACACAGAGTCACAAAGCGCTTCACAGTGAGATGAACCCCCCCTCCCCACTCAGTGATAGTAAGCTGCCCTGGGGCAACTCAGCGGAGGCGATTCACCTAACACCTGGCGCTCAACCTCCGACTATCACCAAGTGTTCCCTAACATGCATGTTAACACGCTTATCTGTGAGAACAGCCTGGAAGAGAAAGATCTCACAGAGCTTAATTAACTCTAACTCTTTCCCACCTAAAATCAGTGTTATTCAAGAAGCCTAATTGATGTTCAACAGAAACATTAAATTATAAAAACCGTACCATGATCAAAAAAGGTTGAAAAACACTGTTTTATGTGACCGGTGTGTCTTGTCTTCTCATTTTATTGACCTAAGGAGACAGCTGGATTGTTGTGACTGCATAAAGAAAACACTCTTGTGAATTTGCTTGCAGTGGACGTTCACCATGTGCTCTAGCTCACTGATTCTTAACCATAGGGCCGGGGCCAAAGTTGGGCTGCGAGCACCTCCTTGAGGGCCACAAATCAGTAAAATACAATACGTTAATATGAAATTGGGCCCCAGTTACTTTCTACATGAATATTCGGGCCCCGGGGTCAAAAAGGTTAAGAACCCTGCTCTAGCTCATCTGCGGAGATAGCGAGATGTTAGCCGCTAACTGTGCTAATCAGAAAAACACGGTAAAATAAAACATTCTTTGCAGAAAATTTGGCTAAACATGTTCAATCAAGTCTAAAGTGCAAAAGGCACAACATAAAATTCACCAATTAGCATAACAAGGCTGCACATGTATGAAAACCATGTTTAGTCCACTGAAATTCACTGATCTGTTACCTGGTCTCGAGTTCTCGGTCACAGTGAAGAGAACCCGGGCCCCAGGTTACTTCCTACATGAATATTCGGCCCTTGAGGTCAAAAAGGTTAAGAAACCTGCTATAAACGCACGCTGTTTGGGGACCGTATCACAGAGAAGTGAAGCTACAACTTTTATTGGTGGTATTTATGTAATTTGTCTGCTGCTCTCACTAGTAACATGTAAAAGAGACGTTTGGTGTCATTAGAGTCTTAAAAGAGGCACAAGATCAGAAATCTCTTGTTGAAGTTCGTTAGCAGTTTTATACACGCATTTTGATTATAAAAAAAGGTTTGTAAACTCAACAGTAAGTTGTAACGAGGCTCTGACCTTTGACGTCTGCTAAATGTGGTCAGTAGGTTTGTACAGCTGACACTCTCTGGATCTTTCATAACTTTTTCATAACTAACACAAACAGGAGAACGCTCCGGACTAGCTCAGATGATAATTGTTCGATAGCATCACCGTCGAACTGTGCGTCGACTAACTATATGTCTATGGATGGAAGCAGCTGCAGTTGCATTTCTTCTGGATGTGGCTTCTGTTTCGAGTCGACATGAGTAGGTAAAGCCAAAATAGTCCATAATTCTTAGGATGCCGTGTTTTTAGGAGAAGCTGTTTGCTGCTTTCGTCTACGCTCATCTTTTCACCTGTTTACAGAAGGAATCACTCCACTCTACAGACGGATAATTAATATACCTAAAAATATAATATGGACATCGCACGTATCAATATTGTGACAAAGATATTTTTACATTACATCATGCAGCCCTAGAAGAGACGATGGGACACAAATGGAACAGTTTTAATTGTTTTTAATCGTCTAAAAAGCCAACATGAACTGTACTGTGAATGTAAGGCTGGTGGAATTGCTCGGTTGTGCTCAGACTCTGTATCGCAGCCTCGTGATGCGATTGCTCGGACTTCGAAGAGTCTGCAGATTGGATTAGTTCAGGTCTGAGCGCAGGAAGCAGAGGAGCTGATCCGACATGATGTGGTTAGGCCGGCTCAGGAGGATTTTATCTCTGACGTACGGGAAGAGTTTGTGTCTGGACAGTGTTAAAGAGTCGGTCAGTCTCATCGTTCACCGTGGACCTCACACTTTCAGCAGGATCATCAGTTAAAGGTGCATTGCGCAAGTTAAAATGCTCAATATTACGATATATCAGATTATCCATTGGCCTGGATGTGGTCGTGAGGTTTTGTAAACTTACCGAGGTTGTCTCTGTAAGAGCAGACAGACTAATAAATGTGAGTGGAGCTGGTCCTAGTCCTCCTTCACTGGATTATTGTTATTATTTATATTTATTCTTCGCAAAAGCTCTTGGATCAATGGACGACTGTTTAATAAAAGACTGTTTAATAAAAAATGTAATAAATAATCAGTGGTAAATACTGCCATCGAGCTTCCGAACCCCCACAATACAGGAATTATCAAAAAACTACGGCACCGGCATGAGGTAGCACTCGGACATGTTTTTGAGAAAGAAGAACTGTGCTGGAGATCAATAAGACGTTTATCTGTGATTATTTTCATTAGAAGGTAATACTCTCAGGCCTGTCCAAGTACATCCACATTTAGACGCAGATTTAGTAGCTTAGCTGTTTGTCTTGGTAAGGTTTGTTTTATTAGAATAATAAAATGCCATTGACCATTTAGTTTATGACAAATGTGTCCTGTAAAGAGCTTGTTTACAATTTTCTCTCACGCTAAAACAGGGGTGACGAACCCGAGGCTTGGCCAATCAGAGTGCGGCTCTTTGGCTCATTCAGAACATTTGCGCCTCCACACGCTCTCTTTTTTCCCTCTCGCCGACATGAGGGAGAGAGAAAGAGCTGCATGTGTGTAAAGCTGCTGTGCTGTAACTCAGCTGATCTCGCCTATTTAAGCTAAAACATAGAAATCCTGAGCCTTGTGAGTGTTTTGAAGCCCACAGCGACACTCTACAACTCACAAGCTTTCAGCCACTTTTTATTTCACGAAGATAGACCTCAGATTCACAGAGCTATGATTGTTTTCACCTTTACTGAAAATTGCCATTCATTTGTCATTCACTGTCCCAAGACACGGGAGATGTAAAAGTGATACTAAACATGAGTTCAGACGTCCTGGTCCAAGTTTGTGAAGTCTGTGGTGTTTTTAGAGCCTCTACAGTTCCTGCTCCACTGTCACTGCTGCGTCTGAGCCTCCAGGTCTGCGCTGGGAAGAGCAGGGTCAGTAAAAAAAATGAGGACCTTTAAACGGGGGGCTCATCTAACATGAAAAAATGTAAACTGATATTATAATTTGATAATAATTATATTGTTAATAAACTGACTCAGGTCTTTTTTAATTCTAGTAAAATGACATCACGTAATAAGAATATAACATCTAAAACTCGCCAAAAAGGAGGAAATTGCACAGAATTTTTTAAAATTCTCCTGGGGGAGGATTCCCCAAAACCCCCCTGAATTACAAACCATGTTATATAAATGTAATTCAATCTAAATTTTTTTCACCCCCAGGTGGTAGTAGGTCAATTCATGGTGCGGGTCTTCAAAGATGACTGCTGAAAATTTCTCTTGGCCCCTGATCACTTCGCCAAAAAAATTTTCCTCAACTCTCACTAATCTTTCCTTGTGTCACTTTTTGAGTTTGAAAACTCAGTCAGTCAAAAATAACAAATAAATAGTCAGCATTAGGGCTGCACAATATATCAAAAAAATATCGATATCGCAATATTGACACGTGCAATATCCATATCGCAAGGATGTGCAATAATTTATTAAATTTGTATGCATTATTCATCCGTTTTTAGCGCCGAGTGGTTTGACTCCGTTCTCGTCTTCTCCTCTTAAGAACAACTCTTGTGATTTGTGTTGGTTTAAAACAAGATTGAAAAGGCACAAAAACTAGTTGTGATAAAGCTGTGACCTGTCAGGCATAACGTGTGTAGGGGTACCGACTGCGGTTGCCAGATTTTTCAGAGCAACCAGCAACTAAGCCGTGGAAAAAATCGTCCTAAAACATGACCGCGCCTCAATAAAAATGAGTTAATAAAATGATTAAGCAATTACTAAGCCACAGAATGTGTGCAGTTTATACGCACATCGTTTTAATAGTGTAATAATGACTTTAAACAAATGTACAGAAAAATTCTTAATTGAAAAATAAATATCGCAAAAATATCGAATATCGCAATCTCAGAGCCCATATCGCATATCGCAGAAATTTTCAATATCGTGCAGCCCTAGTCAGCATCTACTTTTTCACACAAAAAACGTTGTCTTCTTAACTTAAACATTTAGCAGAAAATAACGATGTGTCAAAAGAATCTTTTGAGCATAAAATACGTCTTCAGCTGAAGATAGTATAGGGTGGGTGCAGTGCCACATAGAGTTGTCAAAAAAATCGATTTCCCGATATTAATCGATACTAAAACGATATCGATATTCGATACTCGTTTGAACAAGTATCGATATTTTAAACCACGCCCCCCCCCCCCCTTTTTGTATGCTAAGCCCCGCCCCTTTCTTCTCTCATTGGAGATGGAAATGATGAAACTATCAACTACTGTATATAGAGCCTATATACTACATAAACCGGAAATGTGTCTGTTCATAGAACAAAGCCCAGTCTTAATGTAAAGCTTCATGAATCAAGTTAATAATAAACAAATAATATATTAAAATACTATTGTTTTAATAATATCAAAAAGAGAAACAAATAATAAAAATAAAAATACTATCATAAGAAAAGAAAAATTTAAAGTTGGCACCGTGATATCGGAATCGGTATCGAGTTTTTTTTTTCAAGTATCGAACCGAGTTTGAAATTTTAGTATCGTGACAACACTAGTGCCACAAAACCTTTGCCTATTACGCAGTGCATCTTTAAACGAATAACTGTGACGTTGTGAGTCCAGTGTGTTGTTTGGTTTGTGCTCTTCCTTCCTGTTGTGTCACATATAAAAGGGCATCAGTCCAGAGCAGGCAGGGATGGAGGGAGGCAGTGTGTTAATTAGCCGCGTTCGTTAGAAGTGAGTGGGTTCTACCTGAGCCATCTGGACACAGCAGCCTGCCTCCTGCTGTTTGTCTGTGAGTCTGTGATGGATGGACTTTCTCCTCTTTATGTTTACAGCTCACATGACAGATTATTTCTCTTTTTCATTTTTTTTTACTTCACGTTGAAGCAAATTTTGACGCAGAATATGTAGTAAACAGACGTACAACTTCTGCTACTACTGCTTCTAAACATCTCAATGCGCGTCGGGGCGTTTGAGGGACAAACTTGGACAGCCAAACGGATTCTCACACAAACACAAGAGAAATCTTACTGGTGTTCAACTTGCCTGATTGGTTTAGAGTCCGAACCATAACTCAATTCTCAATCTGGGGGCTAGGACCAGTGGTGGAGGAAGTACTTAATTTTTCTACTTAAGTAAAAGGGGCAAAAATGTACTCAAGTTAAAGTAAAAGTATCACATACAAAATGTACTCAAGTAACTATACTTTTACTCAATGTAAAAGTATAGTTGAAAATGTACTTTTTGACAGACACATCAAAAACATTTCCAAAACTATTCAAAGTAATCTGAATTGTTTTAAATCAATTTGGCATTGCATACCACACCAGGCGGCCATGCTGTACATGCACGGGATGATTTTCTACCATATATCATACTGCATGACAGCATGGTCCCAGGCAGCTCCTTCTGTCTTCAGGAGCATTGGTTCATTTTACAATCATTTGAGTAAAAAAGGTGACACGCACATCCAAAAAATGTAAAGCCTGCGTGCTGGGTCCTAAAAGCAGTGCAAAGTTAAAACATGAAAAAAAGGATCCGCACAGCAGTTGGAGCTCCCAGTTTTTTGTTCACCACATGTGACGTTTCGGACACACGTCTCCGACTGCTGTGCGGATCCTTTTTTTCATGTTTTCATTTTACAATCAAGCAATTAAAATGATGGATAAAAAAACAAGTCAAGTTAGAAATCTGGGAGAAATAATGGACTCAGACTTGAACTTTAACAGCCACAATAAGTCAATAACATCAGCAGCTTTCTACCATTTAAAAAACATTGCCAAAATCAAAGGTTTAGTGTCAAGGCCCGACTTGGAGAGGCTTATCCATGCATTTGTCTCCAGTAGGTTAGACTATTGTAACGGCCTGCTCACCGGCCTATCCAAACGAGCTGTAAAACAGCTGCAATACATCCAGAACCCTGACCAGAACCAGGAAGTACCGTCACATTAGTCCTGACCAGAACCAGGAAGTACCGTCACATTAGTCCTGATCAGAACCAGGAAGTACCGTCACATTAGTCCTGATCAGAACCAGGAAGTATCATCACATTAGTCCTGACCAGAACCAGGAAGTACCATCACATTAGTCCTGACCGGAACCAGGAAGTACCATCACATTAGTCCTGACCTTGGGTCTTTACACTGGCTCCAGTGGCTCAGAGAATAGACTTTAAAACAGCTCTGCTTGTGTTTAAGTCTCTCCATGGACTAGCCCCAAATTACATCTCTGACATGTTAGTGCTTTATGAACCATCTCGCACTCTGAGGACCTCAGGGACCGGCCTCCTGCTGGTGCCCAGAGTCAGGACTAAACATGGACCAGAGTCAGGACTAAACATGGAGAATCAGCGTTTCAGTTTTATGCAGCTAAGATCTGGAACAGTCTTCCAGATGATGTAAGACAGGCCTCCACTGTGACAATGTTTAAATCTCGGCTCAAAACATTTCTTTTTATCTGTGCATATGACTGAAATGCTTTGTCTGCACTCTTTTTTTCTTTACTTCTTTTAAAATTTTTAAATAAAATTTTATGCTGATTATTTATATATTTGTAATAATGTTGTATTGTAATTTGATGCATATTTTCCTGCCTTGTAAAGCACTTTGAATTGCTTTGTGTATGAACTGTCCTATACAAATAAATTGGCCTTTTGCCAATTCGGTATCATCACTGCAATATACTCAAGAGGTATAATTTGCTAAGTTTTGAGAGCTTTGCCAAATTATACTCTCCTAAACTTCTTTTCAAATGTATGAACAATCTAGCACCAAAGCCACTGTGTACATTTGTTCAAAGACAACCAGCAGCAGAGTCACTAGAAGCACAACAAGTAACAACTGTGCAATCCGCACCGCAGAACCACGACAGTCTGCTTTTTCTTATAAATACGGTCATCTGCGGAACTCACTTCCCACTGAACTCAAGAGCAGATCAGAGCTGAAGTTGTTCACTGCAAAGCTCAAGGTTTGGCTAAAAATGAATCAAAGCTGTGCCCATTTGTAAATATTGTAGCATGCATATGTGAGAGTGTTGAGTGTGTGCATGTTAAATATGACACTGCGCTGCTGTAAATATTCACATTTTACTGTTATATTTGATATGTTAGTATCTAGGGAAAAGCCCAACCAAATCCTAATCCACTTTATTTATATAGCACATTTCACAAACACAGTTTCCAAAGTGCTGCACAGATAAACGCAAAACATACAGTCAACTAAGATACATCCAAATAAAAACATAAAACAAATAAATAAAAACATAAACACTTAGTCAAATAAATAAAACAAATTAAACTGAATAAAATAAAAATAAAAAGACAACAGAGGACCACCCGACTCAGTCGGTGTTAAAAGCCAGAGAATAAAAGTGGGTCTTAAGACGAGACTTAAAACACTCGACTGTAGGAGCTGTTCGTTCATGGAGGGGCAGAGCGTTCCAGAGCCTGGGACCCCCTCTGTCCCCTGTCCCCTCTGGTTTTAAGTCTCGTCTTAGAAACCACGAGCTGGAGCTGGCTCTCTGACTTCAGAGCGCGCGCCGGGGAGTAAATTTGGATGAGAGGTGCCAGTCCATTCAGAGCTTTAAAAACAAATAATAAAATCTTAAAATAGGTAAGGTAAGGTATACTTTACTGTCCCTGTAGGGAAATTTGTCCTCTGCATTTAACCCATCCTTCAATGCCTCTGGGGCATCTCCTCAGGAGCAGTGATCGCCACAGTGCAGCGCTTGGGGATCCATCTCCAGGTGTTCTTTAGGCTTGGTCAGGACTACTGTAGCTGGAGGATATTACCCTAACATGCATGTTATTGGTTGGTGGGGGAAACTGGAGTGCCCGGAGAAAACCCACCCAGACACGGGGAGAAACATGCAAACTCCACACAGAAAGGCCCGGCCCGTGCGGGAATCGAACCCGCGACCTTCTTGCTGTGAGGCAAGAGCGCTAACCGCTCAGCCACCGTGCCGCCAAATCAACTCTAAAACAAACGGGAAGCCAGTGCAACGAAGCTAAAATCGGAGTGATGTGTTCTCGTTTTTTGGTGCCAGTTAAAAGACGCGCTGCAGAAATTTGGACCAGCTGTAAGCGGGAAAGAGCGTGTTGGCTGATGCCGTTAAAAAGTACATTACAGTAGTCTATACGAGAAGAGATAAAAGCGTGCACGACTTGTTCAAAAGATTTAAAAGATAAAAAAGGTTTAACTTTAGTTTAACCAGGGACAGGAGTTGAAAATTAGCAGTAGCTATGCACTCTATATGCGTCGTATCAGCTGTATGCTTTGCTTGTACTATGTTTGATTACATTATCCCTGTCAAATAAATAAATCTATGTGGGCTCACTGTCAGTCTGTCCCATGTTGTTTGTTTTGCTTTGTCAGTCCTCAGTCTTCTTTCAGAGAGCAATAAGCGACTAAGCCTTGGAATAGAAAAAGTTATTAAAATAATGAAGTTCTCATAATTCTTCTAGAGGAGAGGAGAGCAGTACCTGTTTGGTGGACGTGCATGTTTATTGCTCAACTGCCCAAGTCGAAGCTTTACATTGACTTAACACGTAAACCTGACACAGAAAGGCAGCGTGACTCATTCCATCCCCATTGTCCTGCACCAGCCTCAGACCTGTGTGTTACCTGTTCTGCCTGGAGCCTGGGCCATGAGTCTGTTCCATTACTCACTCAAACTCTACCAGACAAAGCTGTGGAGTTGAGTCATACAGTTATATCAGAGTTTACATAAAGTTCAATTATGTAATTGTTCAATTCAACACGAGGTCACACACTGAATAATATTTGAAGTTTTTACCATAACAGCTGCTGAGTCATAAAAAGAAACTGTATTTATTTTAAGGCAGAAATAAGTCATTTGAACCGTGTTAAAGGTTTTGCTTTGCATCTGAGAGAACAGAGAGAACACTGAAAGCCTGCAGAGCTGTAGTCACCTTGTCTCGTCACGAGAGATGTCACAATATTATGTCACAATACACAATTATTCACGATTACCGGCATAGATATTACAGGTATTTTTTTTTACACAAAATTTTTGACATTTTATCATTGACTGTATTACACAATTATGAAGAATTAAAAATGTTGTGTGTCTGTATGAATGTAGCATACATTCATTCTATAATGAAGCATGAGTGTATGAACGTAAGCCTCCAAGAGGATCAGGACCACATAAGTTCATCTGCTCCTTATGCGCATCACTTTCTGTTGCTACACTTTTTCCTTTTTATACAGTTCTATGAACTGATTGTTGCATATATATATTATATATATATATATGCAACCCCAAATCCAGCACCCTGAGACTGTACGCTAGCCGAAAGGAAGGAGGCCGAGGATTAGTGAGCGTGAGAGCCACTATCCAGGATGAAACACCCGAGATCCATAAGTACATCAAGGACAAGGCCCCAACAGATGGCGTACTCAGTGAATGTCTCAGACAGTGGGGAACAGATGAGGTGCTGGAGGAGGAACCATCATGGGAGGACAAGCCCTACATGGAATGTACCATCGGAACATAACTGAAGTGGCTGATCTCAAGAAATCCTATCAATGGCTTGAAAGGGCTGGGCTGAAGGACAGCACAGAGGCGCTCATCCTGGCTGCACAGGAGCAGGCCTTGAGCACCAGAGCCATAGAGGCCCAGATCTACCACACCACACAAGACCCAAGGTGTAGGTTGTGCAAAGAGGCCCCGGAGACGGTCCAGCACATAACTGCAGGGTGTAAGATGCTGGCAGGGAAAGCGTACATGGAACGCCATAACCAAGTGGCTGGCACAGTATACAGGAACATCTGTGCCGAGTACGGACTGGAAACCCAAGATCTAAGTGGGAAACACCTCCCAAGGTGGTAGAGAATGACCGAGCCAAGATCCTGTGGGACTTCCAAATACAGACAGACAGAATGGTAATGGCGAACCAACCAGACATCGTGGTGGTGGATAAGAGCAGAGGAAAGCCGTGGTGGTGGATGTGGCAATACCAAGTGATGGTAATATCAGGAGAAAGGAGCATGAGAAACTAGCGAAATACCAAGGGCTCAGAGAAGAGCTGGAGAAGGCTTGGAAGGTGAAGGCAACAGTGGTGCCCGTGGTGATCGGTGCACTGGGGGCCGTGACCCCCAAACTGGATGAGTGGCTACAACAGATCCCTGTAAATACATCCGACATCTCAGGCCAGAAAAGTGCAGTCCTAGGAACAGCAAGGATACTGCGCAGAACCCTCAAGCTCCCTGGCCTCTGGTAGAGGACCCGAGCTTGGAAAGCGGATGAGACCACCCGCGTAGGGTGAGAGGGATCTTTTATATATATATATATATTATATATATATATATATATATATATATATATATATATATATATATATATATATATATATATATATATATATATATATATATATATATATATATATAAACATATGCAATTCTGATGAAGAAATAGTTAATTTGATGCTTTGAGAAGACTATATTAACAAAACTGTTTGCATCTTTAATGATTGCCTAATGTTCTCAGTATACTTACAATGAAGAATCAAGAACTAACTAATAATATATTATATGTGACCACGTGCATGAAGGAGACGTCACCCACACGTTTTATTTATTTATTTATTTATTTATTTATTTATTTATTTATTTATTTCAGGGACAGTGCATATTAATAAACATTTGCATGTAAATATGCCAAGGGCTATTTTTCATCTGTAGTCCCATAGACAGATGTAACCTGTCAACCTGCAGGAAGTAAAAAACGTAACAATATAATTACAGAGTTATATTACAGTATAAAATCCTTATAATATACAATTATATACAGTCACATACAGTCATCTCCAGACACATACACTCACCTATGTTCATACACAGGCACAAGAATCCCATACAAACACATGCAGCCAACAACATAGAAGCAAAAGTAGTACACAAGAGACAAGATGGCGGCAGGGCATCGAGAGGTGGATGTCAGTGGTTACAGGACTGATTCTCAATTAACCATTTCTTTAACTAGAATTTTAATGAAATGTAGGTGGAAAGGTTTCTGATAGAGACAAGCATGGCGTTCCTGTCATGAGCAGCTCGTACAGAAAAGGTGGTTTGTCCAAAGAGACTTTTCCTGAGGGGGATGATACAGTCCCCTCTCGATGCCCCTCTGGTTCTGCTGTGCTCTAGGTTTTCTGATCTGAATGTACTGTGAGAGTGGAGGAGATGACAAGCCATGAATGATTTTATATATTAGACAGAGATGTGCATATTTAACCATGTTTTCCCAGGAGAGTAGTTTATGTTTCTGCAGTATTGAACAGGGGTGATATGACTGGGGTTTCCGATCCAGAGTTTTGATGGTGCGTTTGTAGAGAGAGTGAATGGGTTTCAAGGCTGCAGTGGTAGCGTGAGACCAAACAGTTAGACAGTAGGTAATGTGAGAGAGTATCATTGAATGCATGAACATTTTTGCCGAGTGTGTGGACATTTGAGGTCGGATATATCTGAAGTTGTTAAGATTGAATTTAATGCGATTACGGACCAGTTTTATGTGGGACTTAAATGAGAATTTAGAATCAAGGATGACGCTGAGATATTTATATTCTGTGATGACCTGGAGTCGCTTTCCGCACACACGGACATCAGGGTCAACGTCTGAGCTGGTATGGGATTTGTTAAAGAACATGGTGACTGTTTTGGATGTGTTTAACTGTAGGCATGACTGCTGTAACCAATTAGTGACATGAAGGCCTGTGTGAGTTTGCTAGAGACAGTGGAAGAGTTATTGCCATGAACATAGAGAACGGTATCGTCTGCATACATTTGAATGGAGATGTTGGGACAAACCAGTGGAAGGTCATTAATATATAATGAAAATAATAATGGACCTAGAATTAAACCTTGTGGGACACCGGTGGCGAGACAGAGGGCGGAGGATTGATAAGATTGGATTCTAACACACTGAGAGCGGCCTGTTAAATAATCCTTGATCCATTTTACTGTATTGACAGAGAAATTAAATTGTTGTAGTTATCCAGCGAGAGGTCACGTGACCGTCTGCATGTGTCTCTTTAACTTTAGTGTTACTTTCAGCTGTCAAACGAAGCTCAAATACTCGTTTATTTTTGGCGTGAAGTGTTTCATTTAAAGGATTTACTTTGTTTCTTGATCTTTACTTGGACAAACGACGAGGGATGATTGTAACAAAGATGCTAGATCATTTTGTATGTGTTCACGCTTTTAGCGGCAAATTTTCAAAGACACAAAATAACTGGACACTCTTCAGCCTGCACAGTGTCCTGGGCGTCTTGTGTCTTTGGATGGATCTGACACCTGAAGCACTGTTTCCTCTGCTAACTTCAGCACCTTTCAGCTTAGCACTGAGTCCACGCAACACACTCTCACAAGAAAGCATTGAGTAAGTTTAGGTCTGGGGCTTGGGGCAAGTTAAGATTAGGATTTGGTTAATACAGTATTCCTAAATAAGAACACGTCTTTACAACCACCATAGTAATAAACTGGGACTGTGACGCGTACAATAATTACACAAAAAAACTGTGAACTCGTGCTAATCATACAGACTTTACCCGTTCTGTAATGTAAAAGTGTTTCTTGTGGGGTCAGGCCGGTCCAGGACACACGCTGATCTCCGCTGGTGCAGTCGTCACCCAAGAGGCAGGGCATTTTGGCCGGATTCTGTGGGTTGTACAAATCCTACGAATAACCTACCGTGGGGGAAAATAATATTGAAAAAACGGTTAATCGGAATGTTAGCTGCTTCTTCAGATCGCTCGTGTCGTGATCAGCTGAAAGTCGTGTGCTTTGTGTCTGAAAAACCAGATGAATACGAGGGATTGCAATGATGACACACAGTTAAGGGATTGGTTCCTACTGGAGTGAAATAAACAAACAAATCGTTATATCTGAGGCCCCTATCCATCATTTTTATTATTTAGAACAGGGCCAAAAGACTTTTTTTGGTCTGTTTGCTTTAGTTTATCATTAGGAAAAGCTCCATCCAAAGATACAAACCATATACAACCTTAAAACCGTAATTGCTGTAACTCTATTTCTGTTGATGTCATTTTCTAGACAAAATGACAAAAAAGACGTACCACAGAATAACAGACGATTGCTTTTTCCAGTACCGCCTGTCCTCCACGTGATGGGACAGCTCTAATGTAGACAATTCAGTGCAATCACAGGCAAAAACACCTTCCTGGCCGGGACAGACTGACCCGAGCGTGGTGATGTAACGTTCTGTATGTGAGGCTGTGGTTCTCCTCAGACCTTCTCCTCTTGAGGTCGGCTATTTATATCCTGTGAGAGTGAAAGAGCCCTGAGCAGCAGCAGACCTCCGAATGTCATAGAGGGAAGAGACAAAAACAGCACGTCAAATCAGAAACTCTGCATTTAAATTACACAGATTCTGTCAAATGTACTTTGTGAAGCTTTAGGTTGCATTCATAAAACACTTTTGGTTAGGATCAGGATTTGTTTGTCTGGACAGTTTAGTTTGATTGGGTAATTGTGATCGTACAAACGAACTCTGATCTGGTCCAAAAGTTCAGAATCTGGTTGGGTTGGAGACTCTGGAGCGGTTTGTTTGTTTTGTGGAGCAAACAGACCTAGAACGAAACAAAACTAGGAAATGAACACTGATATGATCTGAGACACACATGAGACTCAGAATCACAACAAACTCATGTGTGAGATCGATAATGAGACAAATAATACACAAAAACACATGAAAGAGGGATTTTCGGTTGACGTCACTTTCCGCGTTACTGCACATGCTTAACTAAGGAAACTTCTTTGATTAAAACAACGAAATAGGCTGAGAGCAGCTGTTTGGATCAGGTCTGAACCAGTCAGACAGATGTCTGTCTCCTGAGTTTTTCTCTGTATTTTTTCACCTGAAGGTAACTTTTAAGTAGCCAGGCTAACGCCACCTAGTGCCTCCACTAAATTTCATTTCACTCCAGCAACTAGGTCAGGAGTTTCAGCGTTTGTCTATGCTTGAATCCGATTGAAAAATAATCGTCCAATCAGCGAACAACAAACAGCGGTTACGTCAAATCCAAGCGTCTGTTTGTAGTTCCACAAGTTTGTCGTTAAATATTAATGTAACTGTATCCATAAATTTGCATCACAGAAACCACAGACATGTTTATCATCACGTTCACACGCAGCTAATAAACCGTTAGCATTAACCCGACTGCACACAGCCATGTCAACACTAACAAAAATGAAATACAACAAAAAATAAAAGAAAAAGTGCTTATGTAAACGCTAATCGGAATATTCCGATGTAAAAGAAATATTCAGGACACCTCGCTGATCTGCACCTACTGTAGCTTCGGCTAAACACAAACTGTCGAAAGAAACAAGGAAAACATGAGCACGGAGAGACAACACCGGGTCGCTTATGAGGGTTTGTTTCTGTGTATAAGCACTGAACAGATTATAACGCTATGAAAGCGCAAAAGACTAACAAACTTTGTGTATTTCTGGCTCCTTATGTAGGCTGTTTGTGGTTTTCTTTCCTCTGAAGATGTGGCAACAACAAACAGTCTAATCTGTTCAAGTGTTTGTGTCTTTTGGTCAAAGCACATTTCATTTCTAAAAAAGTTTAACAGCAAAACAGTGTCCAGTCTGTCTTACCTGCGTTGTAGAGGCGGAGACACGCAAAGCAACTCTTCCAAAGCCTCTCTGGGTGTTGAAGATTCGTGCATAATCCATTAAAATCCGTGTGTTCAGAAGAAAAAGCTTAAAACTTCACAACAAGTAGCTATTATTCCACCGTGAACTTTCAGGACTGCTGTCTGCGCCCGGGTAAAGCTGTCCTCTTCGCTAGTCCTCCTGTGTGTGTTAGCGATCGGTGATTTCCTCCAGGTAGTCGGTCCCTCCGTGTTTGAGTCAGGCTCTCCGTGTTTTCGTCTAGCGCTTCGTGTCCGTGGGCTTCCGCACACCGGCCTCTCTCCTCGATCCCTCGCACGGGCCGAAAACTGCAAAAGTATCTAGCTGCAGACCTGTAACACTGTACTTCCCGGACTACAGCTGATTTGTCAGTCGCAGTACATACGTAACGTCCGGTAGCGAAAAGACGGCAGTGATTGGTTAATGTGAAAAAGGCCCCGCCTACCAACAACAAACAAGCTTTTAAGGGTCGAAGGTCAAGTTTCATTCACAAATGTTGATTTAGAGCAGAACCTTTGTTTTCTCACAGTGATAAACTCTTGCAGGACTCCTTCAGGAGGTTGCTTCAGAGCAGGCAAAAAATAAAACCAATTGGTTTAAAAACTCATTTGTCCCTTCCATCATGACGGGGTCTGAGCTTGTCTTGTGTTTTCTTGACTAATGTCTGTATTTTTGTAATATTTTAGTTGTAGCTGCTGGCTCCTCAGCCCAAGACAAATTTCCATCACGAGACAATAAAGTACTTGATTGATTGTAGTTAATGACAACGTTGCTTTTTCCACTTGTTTCCTCTGTTTGTGTCTATGAGCGGCGTTTTTTTCTGCATAACAGATGCACGCACATCACCCATGTTATAAACAGAAAATCCCTCTATATCACCGTTTCCTCCGTTGTTTATAAAAAAAAACAGAATAACAAGCTACATACGAGAAAATGTATCATCTAAGGTATCTAAGCTAATAGCAAACAACTTCAGCAAATTTATACAAATAGATGAACGTTTTGTTGCGTTTTACTCTGGGCATTTGGAACTTTCTCGTCTTCTGATGAAAGTGTTTTTGCTCCGACACTTGGTCTGTCACTCACACTGGTCCTGTTCACGTGACAGAAGTTATGGGACAGATCCATAAAAACACAAATCTAAAGTCCAGCAGTGAGTTTGTTTCTGATGGAGCCGTAGTCGCTGATGTAGCAGAGAAGTCGAGTGTCTTCTTTACTGTTTTTGCGTTAACGTGTTTCTGTCCCACAGCGCCTCCACAGGACAAAGGCAGATGTGTCTCTACTGCTCTGGTTCCATTGACAATAAACGGAGACTTGAGATGACTTGATGCTTCTCCTCAAAAACTGGTGTTATTTCACATTTACAGAGTGAAACTAGTTCCTCATTTCCCTTTTTTGGGACAATTAGTTTTGAATGAGATCAAAACAAACAAAAAAAAAGCTAAATTGCACAAAAAAATCCGCGAAACAGCGAAGCAGCGTAAAGTGAACCGCGATAGAGCGAGGGAACACTGTATAAGAACAATATTAATATTCAGGGTGCGATTTGCTGGGGGGGATGGGAGGGATTATCCCTACCTATCCCTCTCTCTGCTTATACTTTCCTCATCCCTCCTTCTGCTTTTATCTTGTATTATTTGTAGGGGGGGATAAAAAAATAACAAAGAGTTCTATCAATCCCACGTAGTCTTATTGATGTTTTTCCCTTCTCCCGGTGCTGCTCCTCCGCTCATCAGGCAGCTCTCATAACAGCCAATAACGTCACACTTTGACACAAAGTCCTTTTCTGATTGGGTATTCCTCTAACTTTTTCTGCGCGCACAAGCAGTTAAAATGGACAGATCTCAATAATGAACATAGGCGCAGCCGCGCCGATCTGTCTTTCACTCTCTCTCTCTCTCAGCGCTGTCATTTAGACTCTGGTTTGGTCACTCGGAGCCGCTGTGCTGCTGCTCTGTTCTCTGCCCTGTGAGATAATGGTTTAATCCACGACTGTGCGCAAAGCAGAGCGGGAAAATTAAGTCAGGAACAGAGACACGAAAACATTGACGTGCGATGCGATTCAATGCGGGACAAGACTCGTATTAAGTGACGAACTGCACTGCTCCTGTTTGTAGAACCCGGTGCCGCGAGCACTGCGCCGAGAGGCAGGACCAACCCGGGGCTCTGCGGAGCTTTATATAGGCGTACTGAATGGAGTCTGTTCATTTTGGGAGGAAACGCGCCATTGCGTGCCAGAAGCCTGTTAGTTGCGAGTGGAAAAGAAACGGAATGCACACGGGAAGGAGAGACGCGATTGTAGTGGCGCGCGTGTAAGTGGTGCGCATGCGTGTAGCACGCATGCACAATATGCGCGTGCACGTGGTGCGCGTGTAGAATGACTTGTAATTTGCTATCCCCCCTTCTGTTTTTTTGACAAATCGCACCCTGTTAATATTATTATTATTATATAATTTTAGAAACAAAATGATTTGTCTTAGATAACTCTTCTGAGTCTAGCAATGAACCAACTACTGAACTTAGAGAAAAAGATGATATAGTATTGCTGCAGATGTGTAAATTTGTGATTTTGTGAGCCTTGTTTTGGATAAAATCTTTTGGTCAAAAAACAAATATTGATATTGATACAAAAAAAATACACATAAAAAATTAAATACATATCAACCTCTAAATGTGGCCATTTTAGAAGCAAAAGTCTGCCTTTCAAAATATAGAAAAAAACACATTTTTACTAGCAGAGGAGACACGAGGAATTCAATCAGTTCAATGTAAGTGTGTCACATTAACAAGGACCTGACGCTTCCTCCAGCCGGACCCTCCCCCTGTACCTCCTCCTGCTCCTTCCCCCTCCTCAGGTCAGCTGTTCCTCACGTCTCCAATAACCCACAGCAGGTCATGTGAGGCTAACGCACTACAGTCGGACTCTTGGTTTGGACAGAGAAGAAAATAGAAGTCATGGGAAGTTCAAACACTTTCTTAATTAAATCGTTTGTTTTTGTGTTTGATTAAAAGCAAAAGTCAAGCTCATGAACATGTTAAAGATAAAAAGAAAATTGTAATCCTGTTAATTAGAATCAAAGCAACTATTTTAAGATGAATCAGACTCAGTTTGTCTCTAAACTTACAAAAAAATAAATCAATTTACACCCACAACATTTGTAATAATTTAAATGGGCTCCACTTTTTTTTTCTTTGTTTATTTCTGTACATGTAAATACATTTTTTATAATTTTAGCTTGAGTTTTATCTATTTTTAAAATGTGATAAACATTTTTCTCTCCAACTAGAATCTTCTAAAGAATGATTTTATCTCTATTTATACTGAATTGTGCAGCTGTTCAACTTTAAAAGAACCTTGTCTGAAGACCTTGTGCTGTGATTAAGACAGAGGTTACATTAACTCTTTCACTGCCAGCCCTATTCTCACTTTCCACCCCTTCCCTGCCAGGACTTTTTGCTCATTTTAAGCAATATTCACAGCTCCACAAAAAACCTTGTGCAACTGGAATCATGACATGTTATACACCAAATGAGACCTACAAGTGTCTACTTTCATTTAAAAAAATTATTGTTATTCTACATTATTCCGTTCTCTTTTTATAGGCATTTGAAATTCCTTGTTTTCATTAGATTTCAGCGTTTGACGAGAAGCTTTTGAGATAACGTCCTTTTTCTAAATCAAACTTCATGTCAGTGTTATTTTTGTCTGTTCTACTTTTTGGTGAAAGAAAATGAACTACTACAATGAAATAATGTCTTTAGGATAAAAATACAAGCTTCACGTGATGAAAGCAATGAGGACGAGTGTCTTTTTCATCTTTAAACCAACTAAAGCTGTGTTACAGACGAGGAGGCATCACAGGACTTTTTCTACTTTCTGATACAGATTCTATAGATTCAGACGCTTTCACAGGGCAACGATTATATTTAACCCTTAAAACATGAAGAAATACAGTAGTTTGACTTACTCTGACACTTATGGATCGCTCACAGAAGTGAAAGTTTAGTTTTGTCCTCGAGACTCGCTGCATATGTCGTTCTCCTCAGAGTCCTAGTCCAGTAGGATCGTCTTTTCTTCATTTTAAAGATCAAATATCTGCTCTAAACTTACTCAACAATGTTTTTAGTCCAAGATGTGTTGCCTGTAATCCGTTTGAAAAGAAACACGATCCTTTAGAGGCAGATGATCGCGTAAACACAGCCGACCGCGCTCCATAATATAAACAGAACAACACGTGAGTTTCCGGTCCTCTGACTTCCGCTGCGCTCTTGTGCTAATGCGATACTGCCTTCTGGTGGTGAATATATGAAACTGCATCATTGTATTTTAATGCTGATGAATTCAACACGTACATCAGAGAGCGCTCTATCGCCGCACGTAAAAAAAAGCTTATGACGGAAATTTCCGTCATTGGCAGGGAAAGAGTTAACTGACAATTTTCCGTCATTTACCGATTGTAGTTTGCTTTGATGAAAAATTTCCAAGTCTCTCCGTCATTTTGACGGATTGAAATGGAGCTGCTCTTTTATATCTACTAATTTAGTGACCTGCATCCCGACCGGACTCGTGCTCTCCCGCTCCCTCAAAATTAGAATGCAACGACAGACAAATGCCGCTTTCAGTTAATGCTGTTCCATCGGGGAGGCCGCGAGACTGACGCCTGCAGAGCACGAGGTGCTACTGCCTGTGCAAATATGTAACCTATAGATTTGTAAACAGGAGACTACAGTTTCACCCTCAGAGCTGGGCGATATATCGAATTTTAGATCATATCGTGAATGTTGTTTTGAAGATATGCAAAAATTGAATATCGAGTATATAAAGCAGTAAAAAGAGCTATTTTAAATAAAAGTTGCTATACTTTATTAGTTTAAATATATAGTGTATCAGAATTTGTACATTAAGCAATTCAAAGAGCTTTATAAAACAGGAAAACTAGTTTGTAATGGGAGATTGTTGTACTTTTGTGATAAATTTGACAAATATTTGTCTGATAATTAAACACACCAGAAAAAATGACCATCTTAAATGAGGAAACAATGGACTGTGTGTGCCTAGAATGAGTATTTTACATGTTTTGAGTAGATCTTGATTTATTGAACTAACAGAACAACTATAAAAACATCTTATGTTCTTGAGATGACTACATTTTCTTGTTCTACTTTGTCAAACACGCTCAAATTACGACAAACACTACAGCATTCAATCAATTTTAAACTCATTAGAATATTTAAAGGTTACAGTGTAACTAATTAGAACAGATTTTAACACATTTATGTTGAACTGACAGAATATCGTCCAAATAACGTTATCGAGATTCGCCAAAAAATGATCGAGACATTCCTTTTTGGCAACATCGCCCAGCCTTACCCTCACCATACTTACAGATAAGACTTCTCTCAACAAAAATAAGGAGATGGACAGAGTTGTGTTGGTCTGATTTCAAGAGGATTTGTATTTTTGTCCATGATCGCTCAACAGACAAACACTGATGTTTATTCAAATTCATAAACCTATAGGTCCCTTCTGCAGTTTCCTTTTGGGGATTGTCAGACGCGCTCACATCAGCTCGTATCAGACAAACTTTCCTTGAGGAAAGAATGACTGACTTTTATGCACGGAGAGATGGAAATAACACGTAGAGCTTGGGCTAAAAACAGTGAGGATTTGCAGGAAGTGGAGAGAAGTGGAACTTTGTGCTTCAGGTAAGATGCAGAGCCTGCACAGTTGTCAACACAATAGTTTCTACAGATGCTTTGATTGTATCTTTAGACATTGTTGATGCAGAGTTCAGTAATTTTTGTAATCCATCTTACGTCTCATGACCAGTGCATCTCCTGCAGTCTCCCTGTCAGAAAACAAATACAGAAACATAGGCAGCTACAGGTATTTGGGTCTGGTGTAACCACTGGGTAAAGATATGTAGTTTGGTTTATTTACAGCTTTGAGAAAAGTTGCTAAATAAGGGCATCCAGCATTTATGTAGAGGTGAGGTCTACACTGATGTCTCTTATTCATTTTAACATCTCAACATTACGTTTGTTAAATAGAACATGTACTGTATGTCACGACAGACTCACGTTTCTCATGATCCCTGCAGCTGATTTTCACTCCTAACAGAACTGAACTTATCCAAACTAATCCCACACAGTCAGAGGAGAGGTCAGATTAACTCAGAAAATGATTGGTTTGGATCAATAAAGCAGCTTTGTGTGGAGTGTAAATGGTTTCCGAGTAAATGTGAGTCGTTTGTGTGTCCACCTGAGGATTATTCACATCACTGCACAGATCAGATCAAAGTCTTTACTGTCACTCCAACGCCACAACATCACTCAGGCTTTCCAGTGATGTAATGGTCCAACCGCGTGGGAAACGGGTACAAATCTGTAATCTCATGTCACTGCTTCTAGTTTCTAACAAGGGATCTCTGCAAGGATGTGTATTATCGCCCCTTCTCTTTAGTTTTACACACGGACAGCTGTAGGAGCCCAAACAGCAACGCACACTTTGTTATTGTTGTTGTGCTGTCTCTTCTTAAAGGGATGGATTTTTGACATGAATCTGTACGACAGCTCCATCACCAGTGTCGTGCATCCACACTGTCCTACCTCCAACAGCGTCCAGTGAGCCGATTTCCTGTCCACTTTTGGGCCAGACAAAAGTAGTCCGGCCAGTTTTCTGGGCCATGGAAATAAAGACTTTTTCTTCTCAAAACAATATGTGTTCGAAAGAGTGATAGATGTGCAGACAAAACCGGAGCAAAGACAACACTTTCACTTCAGAAAACAAGACGAGAGAGGAGGACTAGACAGAAGGAGGGTCTAAGGACAGAAGGAAAGTCTAAGGACAGAAGGAAGGTCTAAGGACAGAAGGAAGGTCTAAGGACAGAAGGAGGGTCTAAGGACAGAAGGAAGGTCTAAAGACAGAAGGAAGGTCTAAGGACAGAAGGAGAGTCTAAGGACAGAAGGAGGGTCTAAGGACAGAAGGAGGGTCTAAGGACAGAAGGAGGGTCTAAGGACAGAAGGAAGGTCTAAGGACAGAAGGAGGGTCTAAGGACAGAAGGAGAGACTAAGGACAGAAGAGAGTCTAAGGACAGAAGGAGAGTTTATAAGGACAGAAGGAGGGTCTAAGGACAGAAGGAAGGTCTAAGGACAGAAGGAAGGTCTAAGGACAGAAGGAGGGTCTAAGGACAGAAGGAGAGACTAAGGACAGAAGGAGAGTCTAAGGACAGAAGGAGAGTTTATAAGGACAGAAGGAGAGTCTAAGGACAGAAGGAAGGTCTAAGGACAGAAGGAGGGTCTAAGGACAGAAGGAGAGTCTAAGGACAGAAGGAGAGTCTAAGGACAGAAGGAGGGTTTAAGGACAGAAGGAGTGTCTATGGACAGACGGAGAGACTAAGAACAGAAGGAAGGTCTAAGGACAGAAGGAGGGTCTAAGGACAGAAGGAAGGTCTAAGGACAGAAGAAGGGACTAAGGACAGAAGAAGGGTCTAAGGACAGAAGGAAGGTCTAAGGACAGAAGGAGGGACTAAGGACAGAAGAAGGGTCTAAGGACAGAAGGAAGGTCTAAGACAGAAGGAGGACTAAGGACAGAAGAAGGGTCTAAGGACAGAAGAAGACTTTATAAGGACAGAAGGAGGGTCTAAGGACAGAAGGAGGATCTAAAAGGACAGAAGGAAGGTCTAAGGACAGAAGGAGGGTCTAAGGACAGAAGGAGAGTTTATAAGGACAGAAGGAGAGTTTATAAGGACAGAAGGAGGGTCTAAGGACAGAAGGAGGACTAAGGACAGAAGGAGAGACTAAGGACAGAAGGAGAGTCTAAAAGGACAGAAGGAGAGACTAAGGACAGAAGGAGGGTCTAAGGACAGAAGGAGAGTTTATATGGACAGAAGGAGAGTCTAAGGACAGAAGGAGGGTCTAAAAGGACAGAAGGAGGGACTAAGGACAGAAGGAGAGACTAAGGACAGAAGGAGGGTCTAAGGACATGGAATGCTCTGGCATATTATTATTATTATTATTTATTTGCTTGTTTCCTCATAATCTGCTTTGACCTGCTCATGTTCCGTGTCTGTGGTTGAAGTTCACTAATCTAAAGAACATTCCAGCAAAAACCCGTTTATCCGGGCCACGCTGTACTGAAGTGTGCTGTAGTGGCCTGTTTCCTGTCTTTAATCCAGCCGCCCTGACCTACCCATAATCCTCTGCTCTGTCTCCGATCATAAACAAGCTGCTGTTCAGGAAACGTCGGCTAAGAACACTTCAGCGTATTTACTAAACCAATATTAGCTTTGGAGCACCTGACTGAGACTGGAGCCAAGTCACAAACAAACTCATCACAAGTTTTTACCAGGAACTGTAAGCAAGGCCGTGGGAAGTGGGGGCGCGCAGGCTGAGTCAGCACCCCACTGCTCCAGAATATGTGCAATTGTATCTGAACTCGTCAGCATATTTTTTGGTTTAAACTGTCACTTTCTGTTGACAGCAGTGATGTAAAATACTGTATTAAGCTGCTATTAGATACTGCTACTGCCATACTCTCTCTCTCTTTCTTTCTCTCTCCCTCTCTTTCTCTTTCCCTCTCCCTCTCTCTTCTGTCTTTCTCGTTTTACCTCTCTCTCTTCTCTTTCATCTCTCTCGCTCTTTTCCCCTCTCTCTCTCACTCTCTTTCCCTGTCTCTCTCTTCTCTCTTTCTCTTTTTCTCTCTCTCTCTTGTCTCTCTTTCCTTCTCCCTCTCTCTCACTCCCTTCTGTCTTTCTCTTTTTCCTCTCTCTCTCTTCTCTCTCCCTCTCTCTCTCGCTTTTTTCTCTCACTCTGTCTTCTTTCTCTTTTTTCCTCTCGCTTCTCTTTCATCTCTCTCACTCTTTTCTTCTCTCTCTTTCCCTGTCTCTCCCTCTCTCTTCTCTCTTTCTTCTCTTTCTCTTTTTTCCTCTCTCTCTTCTCTTTCTTTCTTTCTTTCTCTCTTTCTTCTCTTTTTTCCTCTCTCTCTTCTCTCTCTCTTTCCCCATCTCCCTCTCTCTCTTTCTTCTCTTTCTCTTTTTTCCACTCTTTCCTCTCTCACTTCTCTCTTTCCTTGTCCCTCTCTCTTCTTTCTCTTCTCTCTCTCTTTCCCCGTCTCCTCTATCTCTTTCTCTCTTCTCTTTCTCTTTTTTCCTCTCTCTCTCTTCTCTTTCTTTCTCTCTCTCTCTCCTCTTTCTCCTTTTTCTTTCTTTCTCTCTCTTCTTTCTCTCTCTCTTTCTCTTTTTTCCTCTCTCTCTCTTCTCGTTCTTTCTCTCTCTCTCCTCTCTCTTCTCTCTCTCTTTCCCTGTCTCACTCTCTCTCTTCTTCTCTTTCTCTTTTCTCTACTCTCTTTCCTCTTTCTCTCTCTTCTCTCTCTCTTTCCCTGTCTCCCTCTATCTCCTCTCTCTCTCTTCTCTTTCTCTTTTTTCCTCTCTCTCTCTTCTCTTTCTTTCTCTCTCTATCTCTTCTCTCTCTCTCTTCTCTTTCTCTTTTTTCCTCTCTCTCTCTTCTATTTCTTTCTCTCTCTATCTCTTCTCTCTCTCTCTTCTCTTTCTCTTTTTCCCCCTCTCTCTCTTCTCTTTCTTTCTCTCTCTATCTCTTCTCTCTCTTCTCTTTTTCCCCTCTCTCTCTTCTCTTTCTTTCCCTCTCTATCTCTTCTCTCTCTCTCTCTCTCTTCTCTTTCTCTTTTTTCCTCTCTCTCTCTTCTCGTTCTCTCTCTCTCTCTCTCTTCCTTGCTCCTGTCTAGGTCAGGGGTCTACAACCTTTGCCAACAAAAGAGCCACATTAACTCAATTCTAACCAAATTAAAGTCAGGAAGAGCCATGACTGTATAGTATTTACTAATACAAAATAAATGAAATAAAAATAGGACTAATTTAGAAATACTTGGAGCATGAAAATGTATTTAAAAACAAAAGAAAAAATCGTGTAATCATATTGAAGAGAGGATCTTGAATGTTTAAGATAAACAATTATCAGCTCTGAGAATCCACTTGAGCTGTGTGTGTTACTGTTTTCTTTCTCTAAACCAATATTAGTTTAGGAGGAGCAGCTTCTCTTCAGGACGGTTTGGCTCGTGGTTTGTTTAGATAAAACATTTGCAAAGACTAAAACAACAATGTGAGTCCTGTTCTGGTCTGTTGTTTTAAGACTCACAGGACGTTTCTCTTTCTAAGGACGATTATGCTTTTGCACATTATGTTTATGTCGTTGACTTATCTCTGATCACTGTAAGATCATCCTGAGACGACAGGTGGACTTTAGCGCTTAGCTTTAACCTGGTACAATGAATCTCTCCTATTTAAGGTAAAAGTATTGTGGACTAGTCGGGTCGAGACAAGTGATGGACGACCGGACTGCGAACATTGGTATAACAAATTCACCTTATTGCGAAAAAAAACCCCGGCTGCACACCAGATGAGTTTAAGATCTTTTGAGATTTTTATATGCATCGATAACAGAACATAAGGACATTTACAAGGATCTGACAGTGGCATCATGTGTCACTTATAAAAGCGAAACAACAACAATCTAAATAAAGTTAAGCCTCTCTCTCTCCCTCCCCCTTCTCTCTGTTTATCATTAATCAATCTATCTATATTCCAAGACTATGTCCCACCAACGTGGGGTAGCCGGGTGACTGGAGCCTATCCCAGTGACTTTGGGCCTTAGGCGGGAACACCCTGGATGGTGGCCAACTCGTCGCAGGGTTAGACAGACAACCATTCACTCTCTCAGTCATTCTCTAAGGGAAATTTGCAGTGATGCCCAATTAACCTAAACATGCATGTTTTTGGCGGTGGGAGGAAACCGGAGAAAACCCACGGTGACACGGGGAGAACATGCAAACTCCACCCAGAGAGATCGTGAGATGTTGATATGGTCTGACCCGGGAGTCGAACCCACAATCTCCTTATTGGGAAGCCAGAGCTCTAACCACTTGGCTACCGTGCACCCCATCATTAATACCACAACTCTTAAGAATCCCTTTTCCCAATGTCAGAGCCGGACCTTCCTATACGCAGACTACGCAAGTTGCGTAGGGCCCCGCATCTTCTGAGCGCTGAGAGTTTTTTGAGTTTTTGTCAGTCCAGTCATCATGTCTCTTGACTTCACCCTCTGGTTTGCACTGAATAATAATATTAATATAAACAAAGTCAATGCTTGCTGCGTAAGTGATTATGGACAAGAGATCTAGTCCTGTTGGAATCAGCCCAAAACACCTCTGTCTCCTTGTTAACTTTGCCAAATGAAGCCCTGTGCTCTCCATTCGCGTCGCTCCAGTTAAATGAAATCTAGCTGGAGCGAGAGCGGCGCCGCCTCTCAAAGCCGTCATTTCTCTGCTTTGATTGGCGGCACCACAGGCCGTTCCTCCGCTGACAGCCACATACACATGAATGGGATTTCAAGCGACATTTGTCGCTCATCGCGTCCTGTCTGCATGTGCCTTAAGACTGACAGACGCAGAAACAGTTGCCTGACCAGCCAGTCCCTACACGCTTTGACAGACAAACCGTGAGGGTCTGGGAGCGGAGCGCCGAGGTTCAATTTCGTGGGCGGCCTTTCTAAACGCTGAGTCAACCAATTACAGAAAACCCGGAAATTCCACCAAAACAGCGACACGATGCTTTCGTAAACATGTAGCACGAGGATTTTTTCAGTCTGAAGCTCCTCAACACGGTTTGCTGCTCAGGTTTTAAGGAGTTGATACGTTCATTGTTCAAAACCGAAGCACGAGCCGAATCAGCTACGTTCGCCATCTTGAATGTTTTGAAATGGGACTTGCAAAGCAACTTCCGATTTTTTCGTGTCACGTGTCAGAATCACCATGCTTGATTGGATCGTCCTAACATTGGACGAGTAAATGATTGGCTGAGGCTACGGTTTCAGACCCTTCTGCATTCAAACAGAATGTAACAGAATGTAGGAGGGAAGGACTGGTCAGGCAACAGAAACAGGTGTCTGATCATTCTCAGCAAAGCGCAAAATTAAAAACTCTGGGAACAGTTTGGACAACAAATACATACAAAATATCTCTTAATCTCTCAGCCAATCTTTATTTTGCGTCAATAGAACAAGTATTGGCTGATCTACGCACACAAATAGCAAATGAATATGTCTGCAGATCGTGAAATTACTGCGGCAAAATGAGACTGTTTGTCCCGAAAAAGTTTCATATTTCAGTATTTTTGTCCAAAAAGTCCAACGCGATGATGCAGCTTCTCAACTGTTCCAGCCTCAGCGTAAAGAGGGAACAGAGGCGGAGCTCACAGAGAGAGGGACAGGGCTGGGGCCCCACTTGGAAACACTGACACAAGTAAAATTTGTCTAGAGGTGCAAGGATAAAATTATGCATAAAATAAAGATTTGTTGGTCTAAAATAGCTCACTCCAAATTTAGGGAAAATGCATCTGTTTTATTCAAAAGTTTCCGGGGCAGGAGCTTATATTATCTCTTTATTGTAAGAAATATTATTTAGCTTACAGTTATTTTTGTCTTTCGCTTTGTGTACAGTTATACATTATAATGAAAAAAGTCAATTTAAACGCTGCTTTGGATTGACCGATTAAGGTTCATAGAAAAGACTGAAGGGCCCCCGAAGCTGATTTTTGCTTAGGGCCCCAAAAGGTTAGATCCGGCTCTGCCCTAGTGTTTGTTTAAAGTGACTCCTGCGTTCTCTTGCTGATTTAAAACATGCAAATGAGTTCGGGTGAGTAAGTTCATGATGTATGCAAAGAGTCTCACGTGTCTCTAGTCCGCACACACACAGCAGCTGCTCTCTCCTGTGTGTTTGTGTGTGTTTGCTCTGATCTCCGCTGAACTGGTGGTGTCTGTGGGGGAAGTGGAGCTCTGACCATATAAGGACTTCCTGCTGCGTGTGTGAGTGTGTACATGTGTGAGTGCTCAGAGGAGGAAACAGCAGAACAAACAGAGATATTAGAAAGCACAGTCATGGTTCCAGTTTGCGAAATATCAACAACTAAAACTACCGTTAAAGTAAAAGAACAGAAGCCGAAACGAGTTGCATAAACAGTGAGTGGCAAAAGTGAAAGAGAGTCAATGGAGACAAAGTACAATTTCTCCTGTAAGAGTCAAAACACGACTAAAACGAGAAAAAAACAGGGAAAAAACCGCTACAGGAAAATTGTGTGAACATATTTTTTTGTTGTGTTATTATTCATGAAAACTAACACAATCCTAACCTGAACCAACTCCAAGCCAAAGAGCTAAACTTGCCCATTGTTGTAACTTCAGACTTAAATTTTGCCGTTAATCCCTTGAAAACCTTGTGTTTGTCGTCAACCACTAGGCGTGTCCAGACTACGCTGGGAAAAACGAGCGTGTAATTGCACGCCAAAACAGGCAGGCACTTTCATTTAAAAAAATAAATGTTATTCTAAATTATTCCGTTCTCTTTTTATAGACATTTGAAATTCGTTGTTTTCATTAGATTTCAGCGTTTGACGAGAAACCTTTGAGATAACGGCCTTTTTCTAAATCACGCTTCATGTCATGTTATTTTTGTCTGTTCTACTTTTTGGTGAAAGAATATGAGCCAGTACAATGAAATAATGTCTTTAGGATAAAATACAAGCTTCACGTGATGAAAGCAATGAGGACGAGTGTCTTTTTCATCTTTAAACCAACTAAAGCTGTGTTACAGACGAGGAGGCATCACAGGACTTTTTCTACTTTCTGATGCAGATTCTATAGATTTAGACGCTTTCACAGGGCAACGATTATATTTAACCTTCAAACATGAAGAAATACAGTAGTTTGACTTACTCTGACACTTTTGGATCGCTCACAGAAGAGGAAGTTTAGTTTTTCTCCTCGAGACTCGCTGCATGTGTCGTTCTCCTCAGAGTCCCACCAGTAGGATCGTCTTTTCTTCATTTTAAAGATCAAATATCTGCTCTAAACTCACTCAACAATGTTTTTAGTCCAAGATGTGTTGCTGTAATCCGTTCGTAAAGAAAGACGATCCTTTAGAGGCTGATGATCACGTAAACACAGCCGACAGCGCTCCGTAATGTAAACAGAAAAGACGTGCATTTTCCGGTTCCGGGGACTTCCTCTGCGCTCTTGTGCTAATGCGATACTGCACTCCGGTGGTGAATATATGAAACTGCATCATTGTATTTCAGTGCTGGTGAATTGAAAACGTGCATCAGAGAGCCCTCTATCGTCGCGAATACAAAAAAGCTTATGACGACAATTATCGTCATTGGCAGGGAAGGAGTTTGGCATTTGTTGGACTAACAAATTATCGCCCTAATATCGTTATCGAGATATGTCAAAAAATTATCCAGATATTTGTTTTTGTCAATATCGCCCAGCCTTACTTTTTCCTCATATTATGTTTTTTCTTGTAAAATCTTAGGCCTCAAACTTATTTGCTAGAACAAACTTTTTATTTGTACTGGCTTTCAATATTCTGTCAAAGAAATGTGTTTTCAATAATGTGTTACACCAATGTTGGCAGTCCGGCCCTGCACCACTTTCTGGGTTTAAGTATGGCCCGCCACCCTGCCTTAATACGACCTATAAACTAATCATTATCATCTCAAAAACTAAAGCAGCACAAAAGAAACTTTTTGCACTATTTCCCCACTTTCTCCTATATTATTTGTGATTTTGACAAATGTGGATTTTGTTGACCACAGTCCTGGATTAAAGTCGTCGTCGGGGAAAACCAGTGGCTCACTCCTGATCTTCAGAATCACGATGAGCCGGTTGAGTGTGTGACTGCGTCTGGAGCCACGTGACTTCAGCGCTTCATTCATAACGCTCTGGATTACGCTGCAGTAGATTATGGGATTACAGAGCGAGCTGCTGCAGATGGAGCCTCACTTTTCATATCACACTGCTGTTTTTATTTTTCAGTCGCAACGGCTCCGGTTTGACCCGCATGTGGCAGAGGAAGGACACAGTGGAAAGAAGCTGAACGTGAGGGACAAATATTTTACTTTCAGAGATTTTAGCTCTTCACGAATCAGTAGAAATAGACTTGTTTATAGTGAGAATTATGTGTTAGGACATAAAGTGAGAAACTCTCCATTGGAAACCCTAAAAAAGACATGAGTATGTGATCTGACCTGTGTCCCTGTGGATGTTACAGAAGAAACACATGGAGCTGATTTACTTTGAAGATCACGAAACATTACTAACTCATTAATGTTCAAAGTTCACTCAGTTTACTCAATTAGCACAAATCCGAATCACGAGAAACTGTTTGAAGAAAAGAGATGTCTCCACGTCAAAAATGTGAAGCCGTCTTTGAGTTTGGAGAAGAAAAGATGAACCAGGAAGAGAGACAAAGCAGTCCTGTTCTGTGTCCTCTGCACAAAGCGACTTGTATCGTCCGGTTTGATGAGTCTGAAGTGATCCGCTGACGGTTCTGCTCTCACAGCGGACCACAGACCCTCCCACGACTCACTTCTGTCCCTCTTCAAACTCAATGACTCAGGTGAAAACCAGAGAGAAAATGAACTAATGTTCTTCACCAAACGCTGGCTTGACCCTGAGACAAGTGATTCAAAATTTTATGTGTCATTCCCCAGTTTGAGTCGGTGTCGAGTCAAAAATCAATGTGCCCAGAAGCTTCTGCACAGAGCATAAACAGCAACACCTACGAGCAGGCCCGGTGATAGAATTTGAATGGCTCAGTGCAAGGGTCCCTCATGGGGCCTCCACAATATAAATAAATATTAGGGATGTGTACTGAGACCCGGTTCCATAACAGCCCGGTGCTGCATCTTAACGGTTAACTGGATCGTTAAGCTCCAGGCCTATCAGTCTTCTTGTCGGTTCTGTGGGAGCTCGTTTCATAAAATCTGTCCCGTTCACGCATTTTGTCTGTGCTGCTTTGATCGTGCATGTCGGTACATTTCCGCGTTTGCGTCTCTCCGCTTGTGTTTGTGCAGTGGTCCGGGGCTTTGAGCACCGCGTCAGACACATAGGCAGAGAGAACGGCCCGACAGCGAGCGCACAGGGACAGAGCAGCGTACGCGAGACGCTTAAAGTCTGATACATGGGTCTGCGGTGTAACGCCTAATCTGCCACATCATCTCACAAACTCTGATCACTTCTGGAATAAACACAGAGCAGCTTTTCAACAAACAGTAGCCTTTTCAATTCAGACTGTGAAGCTGACGACACTGTAAAAATAACACTGCAAAAAAGAATAAATACATAGGCCTAAATACGTCTAGCGGGCTAGTTATTTTGTTGTCATTTTTGAAGTGCAATTCTAAAATCTTTGTTTAGAAAAACATGCAATCATTAGTCGAAAAAAATCTATTTTTATGAATGAAAGTATCAATAAGAGAACTGTTAAAAGACCAGATCGATAAGCAGTATTGATAAGAGTAGTAGTATCGATAAATCGGGACCCATCCCTAATAAATATAAAAAGAGTATCACTCTGGGCCCCTAAGACATGTCATCAGAAAAAGTATTAAAATTTGGGGGAATTTATTTTTTTTGTAAGCTTACAGTAGTTTGCATCTTTCCTGAAGTTGATTTGACTCTAAATATTAATGTTCTTTAAAATTTTAACACTTCCAAGAGCTTCACAGTTTGGTTGTATTAGATATTGAAAAGTTTCAGTTTATCAAGAAACAATGGAGCCGTCGGAATGTTCTTCTCGTGTGGACTCAAATAGTAAAGAGAAATCCGAGGAACTCTTAAGTGTTTAAGGCCAAACAAATATATATGATATATCCACTGGTGCTTGATCTCATTTTACCTGTTTCTCTTCTAGCTTTGATTTAAATATTTCCTGTTCACTATCCTGCATGTATACATATATTGTATACATATATTTTTGTTCTGAAGTGCAGACACAGCAGCAGTAACACCGTGACTTTACCTTCCCTCTGCTCTGTTGACCGATGACGACATGAGCGAGGAAACCAGAAGAGTGACATCATCGCTCACTCAGCTCCGGGCCAATCAGCTCGCGGCTCGCTGACTCCTGACCCCGCCCCCCGCTCTCCTGTTTTGTTGCCACGGCAGCACCAGCCCCGTCCCGAGCTCGTACAGTCTGTCTTTGTCTCCTGCCGCTGCTGCGTTCACTGTGAGGCTCGACGAATCTGCAGATCTGAAAACATAAAAGAAAAGATGAGCATTTTAGATTCACTGAAAGAAAGGTTTTAGTCTGACTCCTGGTCCACCTGGGTCTGTCTGTGTAGAGTTTGTATGTTTCTCCCCGTGTCTCTCTCCTCTCCTTCACTCCCTCTCTCTCTGTCTTTTTCTCTCTCCTCTTTCTCACTCTGGCTCTCTCTCTCTCATCTCTTTTCCCCTCTTTGTATCTTCTTTTTCCCTTCTTTCTCCCTCTCTCCTCTTTCTTTTCTTTTTACATCTCTCTCTTCTCTCTCTTTCCCCCTTCTCTCTCTCACTCCTCTCTCTCTCATGCTCTCTTTCTTTCCTATTTCTCCCTTCTTTCTCCCTCTCTCCTCTTTTTCTTTTCTTTTTACATCTCTCTCTTTTACCCCTTTTCTTTCTCACTCCTCTCTCTCTCTCTCTTGCTCTCTCTCTTTCCCTCTCTCTTGCTCCCTTCTCTATCTCTCTCTCTTTCTCAATAATTCTCTCTCTCTTTCTCTCCTCTCTCTCTTTCTCTCTCTCTCTCACTCCTCCTCTCTCTCATGCTCTCTTTCTTTCCCCTCTTTCTCTCTCACTCCCCTTGTCTCTCTTTCTCCCCTCCCTCTCTCTTGGTTCTTTCTCTCCCTCTCTTTTGCTCCCTTCTCTCTCTCTTTCTTTCTCTCTCTCTCTCTCTCTCTCTCTCTCTCTCTCTCTCTTCCTCTCTCGATCCTCTCTCTCTCTCTTTTCCCCCTTCTCTTTCTCACTCCTCTCTCTCTCTTGCTCTCTTTCTTCCTTCTCTCTCTCTTTCCCTCTCTCTTGCTCCCTTCTCTATCTCTCTCTTTTTCTCATCCTTCTCTCTCTTTCGCTCTCTCTCTCTCTCTTTTACCCTTCTCTTTCCACTCCCTCCTCTCTTTCTTTCTTTCCCTCTTTCTTCTCACTCCCCCTTGTCTCTCTTTTCTTCCCCTCCCTCTCTCTTGGTTCTTTCTCTCCCTCTCTCTCTCTTTCTTTCTTTCTCTCTCTGCCTCTCTCGATCCTCTTTCTCTCTCTTTTCTTTTCCCCCTTCTCTTTCTCACTCCTCCTCTCTTGTTTCTTTCTTTCCCTCCTTTCCTCCTTTTCTTCTCTTGCTCTTTCTTTCTCTCTTTCCTCCCTTTCTCTCTTTCCCTCTCTCCTGCTCCCTTTTCTATCTCTCTCTCTTTCTCATGCTTCTCTCTCTCTCTTCCCTCGTCCTTTTCCTCTCTCAATCCACTTTCGTTCCCTCTCTCTCTTTCCCTCTCTTGCTCCCTTCTCACTCTCTATTTCTCTCTCCCTCTCTCTTTTCCCTTCTCTTTCTCACTCCTCCTCTCTCTTGCTCTCTTTCTTTCTTTCCTCTTTTCTCTCTCTCTTCCTCTCCGATCATCTTTCTCTCCCCTTCTCTTTTCCTCCTCTCTCTTTGCTCTCCTCTCTCTCTCTTGCTCTCTTCTTTCTTTCCCTCTTCTCCTTCCCTCTTCTCCTCTCTCATGCTCCCTTCTCTATCTCTTCTCAACTTCTCTCTCTTTCTGTCCCTTTCTCTCTTTTACCCTTTTCTTTCTCACTTCTCTCTCGTGCTCTCTTTCTTTCCCTCTTTCTCTCTCACTCCCCCTTGTCTCTCTTTTCCTCCCCTAGCTCTCTTTTGGTTCTTTCTCTCCCTCTCTCTTTGCTCCCTTCTCTCTCTCTCTCTCTCTCTCTCTCTTTTACCCCTTTTCTTTCTCACCTCTCTCTCTCTTGCTCTCTTCTCCTCCCTCTCTCTTTGCTCCCTTCTCTCTCTCTCTTTTCTTTCTTTCTTTCTTTCTTCTTCTCTCTCTTCCTCTCTCATCCTCTCTCTTTCCCCCTTCTCTCTCTCTTGCTCTTTCTTTCTCTCTTTCCTCCTTTTCTCTCTTCCCTCTCTCTTGCTCCCTTCTCTATGCCTCTCTCTTTCTCAATGCTTCTCTCTCTCTCTTTCTCTCGATCCACTTTCTTTCCCTCTCTTGCTCCCTTCTCACTCTCTATTTCTCTCTCCCTCTCTCTCTTTTCCCCTTCTCTTTCTCACTCCTCCTCTCTCCTCTTGCTCGCGTTCTTTCTTTCCTCTTTCTCTCCCTCTCTCTTTTCCCCCTTCTCTCTCTCTCTTTCTCTCTCTCTCTCTTTTCCCCCTTCTCTCTCCTCTTTTCTCTCTCTCTTTCCCCCTTCTCTCTCTCTCTTTCCTCTCTCTCTCTCCTCTCTCTCTCTCTTTTCCCCCTTCTTCTCTCTCTCTCTCTCTCTCTCTCTCAACTTAAAAGTTGAAAATCTTTGACTCAAATTGTCAAATTACTTCAACGCAAAGATTTGTTCATTTAAACTATTAGTATTATTACTTTTTGCAGCATGTTTTACTGATTTCAAGACAATTTTGACTTTTTACAAAATATTTTAGCAACAAATTTGCAAATTTATTGAACCAATACAGAAACAAATCCGGTTTTCCAGACATTTTAGCAAATCTAGAATTACATTTGTTGCATTGTGTATTTCTTTTATTTGATTGACTTGGCAATAGAGCTTGTGTTTTTAAACATTAATGGACACAATTACAGATAAATACCCTATAACGTATGAAAATGTGCTCAAAACAATGATAAATTCTTATCCCATAACCAATAATTATGTTTAATGCTCGTGTTATCGTCGGCTGTGGGGTCACGATAAGTTCAACATTACGACTGTGACGGTTTTTTGGGGAACGTTGTCTTGTAAACTAGGCCTAAGTCAAGCGATCTCCGTTCTCTCCCGTGCGCTCCAGGTCCTTGCACAGATTCCCTTGCCTGGCATCCAGAATGACATTTCTCTGTATTTTTACACCAGAGAAAATGTCAGTCCCTCCAAGGGCGTTTCCTTAGAAATCCAGATCGTACCGTGCAATGAAAATAGTTTATTTCAGTCACGTGGCTTTTGCTAACAACGTCCTGCTGTGCGCAGCGCGCATGGATCTAGGCACGCGCGGCGGAAGGATAAACAACAATGGCGCACCGGGAAAACCGAGAGTTTGTTCCATTCACCGGTAAATGCCGTTTTAATTACCAAAAAGACATCGCGTCAATAGTCGTGTTCAAGATGGTCAAGGCAGTGCAGTCGGCTCGAGCCGGTAAGGGGAATGACAGCGCGAGAGAATCCCAACAGTTTACAGCACTAGAAGCCTTTATGCTCTTCTCTGATTGGTTCCCTATGCTGTCTGTTAGGTGAGCTTTGAAATCTAGAAATCCAGTTGACTCGGGGGCCGACCAGACTCATCCGCTGGTGCAGCGGTGAGGCTGGATTGTCCAGGCAACAGATTCCCCGCACAAACTGGAGTTTATAGTCTCTGCATTCGTAGACTGGTTGTAGGAAATCTTTGACAAGACCATCGACCTGGCTACAAACTTACGAACACTGATTTTTGTAACAACGTCTCAAGAATGAATGTCGCGGCCCCTTTCGTACCGGCAGACCCGATCCGTCCAGAAGTGTGATTAGAACATGCACACATTGAAAATAATAATGTAAAAGCTTGTTTTTAATCTAAGAGTCTTCATTCGTGAATTATTTAACTGTTTATGAACAATAACGAAAAGTATTGTTTAAGAAAATTATATTTTTTGAGGCACGTAGGTCACGTGTGATGATGCGTTAAAGGGTTGAATGGAAAGATTGTATTACACTAGATAAACTGCTAAAAGGCAAATAACGGCTGTTGGTAAAGAATATAGGGCTTGTGTATGACGATAGTATTATGTGTTTAAAAAGAAGAACAAAAAATAGCCCTTCATGTTCAATTTCGAAAAAAGGGAACTTCCCGGACAGATCAGGTCTTCCGGGACGAAAAGGGTCGTGACAATGACAAAGGAACTGAGCTAAACATCGTTCGCAGAGAGATTGTAGCAGGTCGTATGGGTCACTGGGGCCGTGGCCTAAAGAAGGTTCCCCAGCCAACTAGATGGACATGGACTGCAGGTGACATGAGCAAAGGAAAGTGACAGTACCTCATAATCCCTCTGGACAAAGGACTTGTTGATCTACTTCTTCAGACCTGAGTGTGTATCTTCAGCATAGACCTGATGGGCTTCATCAGTTGTGTGTTCTCAGGGTGTTACTCACTGATTGTTCCCAAAGTCAGAACTAGTCGGAGCTTTCAACTTATGTTTCTTGAGGGCCAAATTTAACCGAAGACCATGGCCTCTGGGCACAAATGTCACACTTTTGACTAAATGCTGTCCCGTCCTAAGAACTACGTTGGAATCACTGGTACTGTTTTTAAGTGGTTCGAGTCTTATTTGACCAATAGGACATTTTGGGTCATGATTGGGGACCTGGTCTTCCTCTGTTGCTCTCTCTGTGCTGTGGAGTGCCGCAGGGCTCCATTTCAGGCCCTATGCTGTTCTTCCTGTACATGCTGCCGTTGGGATCTATTATAAAAAGACACCAGTCTAGCTTTCCATTGTTATGCTGATGATCTGCAGATTTGTCTGCCTGTGTTTCAGACAAAGATTATGATTGTTCAGTCACTGATAAACTGTATTTCAGATATTAAGATGTGGTAGGACACAATTTTCTTCCCAAAGAGGAGAGACAGAGTACATTTTATTCGGTGGTGACTCTTTGTCTTCTCATTCTGATTGTTTGCAATCCAAGTTAAAACAGACCAGTGAAGAATCCTTTCGGTTGTTTTTGATAATCATTTTTAAATTTGAACACAAATTGACAATGTGGTGAGGCACCGTTTTTGTCACCTGTGCCTTTCATCTAAGGCAAAACCTTTTTTAAATCACCAATGACCTTAAAAGGGTAATTCATGCTTTCATCAGCTCGAAGACTTGACTATTGCAACGCTCTTATGTTGGTGTCTCACAATCTGCCCTCTTAGTCGTCTCCAGCTTGTTTAAAATGCCGCTGTCGTTTTTTTAACAAAACACATCCAGACGTCAGCACATTACCCGGTTCTTTTTAATCTTCATTGCTTCCAGGTTCTTTTTAGAACCTTTGATTTTTAAAATTTACACTTTTTGTCTTTAAGCTCTTAATGGCCTTCGCCGCTTACATGGACCGCAGATCTGTAGTTCGCCATTCAAAGACTGATTCGATGATTGACCTGCGATGACTTTGATCCTGATCTGTTTGATTGACTTAATTCAGGGCTTCACGCCAATATTCACCCAGCCCACTGCTCTGTTTCAGGCAATGAAATACACACCCTGCTACACGTCTATGTTTCGAATTCTGACAGGTTCTACAAGACTTCACCTTAAACAGCCCAAACCAACAATTAACTCAGAACCAAAACGGTTACTTACAGAAAATCCTCCCAGCCTTTAAATAGGACCACCAGGTCTGAAAGCGCGAATACCCACACACAACCGACTCAAACTAGGCACCAAACCCGGTCTGACGCAGACTTTAAACAAAGAATAAACTGGACCCAAACCAGGTCCCTGAAGCCAGGCATAAACCCAGACTAAACTCTAGGACCAACAAGTCTAAAGCAGTTATTAAACAAAGACCTAACTAAGGACACAAACCAGGTCCTGAAGCGGATTAAACCCAGGACTAAACGTAGGACCAAACAAGGTCTCTAAAGCAGGCATTAACAACCAAACCTAAACTCCAGGAACAACCAGTCTGAAGCAGGATTTAAACCAGGACTAAAACTGAACCCCAACACAACGTTAAGCGGCGGATAAAACCCTGCACCCTAAACATCAGGACCCCCAATCAAGTCTAACGTTATCTGCTCCGCCCAGCTCTGAAGCACGCTTCAGCCCTGTGTGACGCGTGGATCTTGTAGTTTTTTTCAACAAGCACATAAAAACAGTAAACACACAGCACCACTGACCATTGCTGTAACTTGCAGCTTTAATGCTCTGCCTTTTCGTTTCTACCGGACACCACCCAATCTTCAACCATATTCTTCTTATTTTACCGGAACTTCTTCACAGCCACGCTTTTAGGTTCCAGAGTTAAACATAAAACGCCAGAAGAGCTTCACGGGACGATTCGTGCAGTGTAAAATATGTATGTCTTTGGCTGGAGGAGCGTCCGTGACAGACCAAAGTTTGCGTGGGCAGTCGTAACACAGAATATTTACACTAACTTCAACAGGTGCTGGTGCGATTTGACTGTCGTGAGGTTTGTGTGGGCCTGCTGGCGCCTTACCTGCAACCACCTTCAAACTTTTACTGACACCATCCTCCAACAATCCCATCCTCGTGCCCTGCTGTCCTCCATCCACTGTTTAGGTTCGAAACCCCTTGATTTTCAAACAGTGCTGCTGCTTAACACTAAATCTGCTAAAGCTCCTATTCACCAGGCCTACTCTTACCTGGGAGCTCCATGTAAATTGTGATACTTCACGGACGGCCATGTGCATTCTTCCTTCTCCGTTTTGAACTCATTCATGTCCAGTCAAACAAATGTCCTGTAAATTTCCAATCCTCCACACCAGTGACCAACAAAATATTCTGTATAGCCTCCAATACAGCAATAAAGCCGAGGCACTCAATACAAAAAATCCATCTCGTAAAACCAGAACCTGGCCCTATCTCTGTGATTCACCTCCCTGCCTCCCTCCATTTTCAGGAACTCCCATTCTCTCACTTCTCAAATGGAGACCCCCAATCTTAACAGACAACTTAGTGCCATCAAAAAACACCTTTTTAAAAAAAAAAAAATTGCAGGGCACTTACACATGTGCGGGCTACCTGCAGACCACTCTCGCTCAACACTACAATAACTGCCCTCTTTTTTGGCTGACCTTAGAAGGCAAGAACACCATTCTCCGTGCCACTCACTTGCAAACTGAAATGCTGGTCAACGGACCAGCTTAAATCGCGTCAAAATTCACGCGTTAAAACGTACTTTCTGCGGTGGAAATTTGCCGCAATGACGCAAAACATAAGCGCCTCTACAACCACACTCTGCACGCGCGTGAAGGCTTTGTGATCTCAAAGAAACTTCTAAACCTCCCAACGCGCCTTCTTTGAGCTCCGCTTATCTTGCACACGGCTTTGCTTCAATGGAAGATCCTGCGACCGCAAGAGAGAGGATAGAGCTTGTTCCATTCCATAAAACGAGCTTACCCCCGTCACACAGTCTCTCCTCTCCAGCAGTTTGATATTTTGCTTCTTCTGTTCCCTTGCCGCTCTCCCGGTACAGCAGGTTAAACACCGGCAACAACGCATTTTGCAATGATCCCCATATGAGCGTTCGTCAGTCCAGTCAGTCCGTGCTTGATTTGTTTTACCATCGTCTCTCCGATTTTTCAAAGCAACAAACGACCAAGTCATTGAAACAGCCGTATAACAAGCGACCCTTTTGTTAAACCAAAAGTGTATTAAAACGACTTCAGTTAAACCACGTCGTCCTTTCCTCAGTGTGAGAGGAAGAACACATGTCACGTGTCACAGAGTGGAGTCTCATTGTTGGCTGACGCCAGACTCTCCAACCACGTAAAAGATGGATTTCTCCCAACTCCGTTGCGGCGGACCGCAAATTTGCTCAAATTGCCCGGCACGCATTTTGAGCTTCCCAATACACCACAGACCAGCCCGATGCTCCAGAANGCTCTCTTTCTTTCTTTCTTTCCTTTCTCTTCTCTCTTTCTCCGATCCTGCTTTTCCTCCTTACTCTTTACACTTCTCTTCTCTCCTCATCTAGTCTCTTCTCTTGCTCCCTTTCTTCTCTTTGCTCTCTTTTTTTTTTTTTTCCTCTCTCTTTTCCCTCTTTCATGCTCCTTTCTATTTTGCTCAAAATCCTTATCTCTTTTCTCTCCTTTTCTCTCTTTTACCCTTTTCTTTCTCAACTTCTCTCGTGCTCTCTATTTCTTTCCTCTTTCTTCTCACTTTTCCCTTGTCTTCATTTTCCTCCTAGCTCTCTTTTGTTCTTTCTCGTCCCTCTCTCTTTGCTCCCTTCTCTCTCTTTCTCTCTCTTTTTTACCCTTTTCTTTCCCACTTCTCTCTCTCTCTTGCTCTCTTCCTCTCTCTCTCTCTTTGCTCCTTCTTCTCTTGTCCTTTCTTTTTTTTTTCTTTCTTTTTTCTTCTCTTCCTCTCTCCCATCCTCTTCTCTTTCCCCTTCTCTTCTCTTGCTCTTTCTTTTCTCCCTCTTTCTCTTTCTCTTTCTTTTCCTCTCTCTTCGCTCCTTCTCTTGCTCTTCTCTTTCTCAATGCTTCTCTCTCATCTCTTTTCTTCTCGATCCACCTGTTCTTTCGCACTTTCTTTGCTCTACCTCTATCTCTATTTTTCTCCCTTCTCTTCTTTCCCCTATCTCTTTCTCACTCCTCTCTCTCTCTTGCTCTCTTTCTTTCTTTCCTCTTTCTCTCTCTCTCTTCTCTCCCGACTCTTTCTCCTTCTCTTACCCTTTCTCTTTCTCTTCTCTCTTTTGTCCCTTCTTCTCTCTTGCCTCTTTTTCTTTTTCTTTTCCCTCTTTCCTTTCCTTCTCTTTCCTCTTTCATGCTCCTTTCTATCTCTTTTCTGCAGTCTTCTCTTCTCTTCTCTCCCTTTCTCTCTTTTACCCTTTTCTTTCTCACTTCTCTCTCGTGTCGTCTTTTCTTTTCTTATTCTCTTCAACTCTCCTTGTAGCTCTTTTCACTCCTAGCTCTCTTTAGGTTTTTTCTCTCCTCTATCTCTTATGTCCTTCTCTCTCTCTGTCTTTTACCCCTTTCTCTTTCTCCTTTCCTTCTCCATCTCCTTGCTCTCGCCTTTCTCTTCCCAACCCCTCCTTCCATCTTTGCCCTATCTCTCTCTTTCTTTCTTGTTTTCTTCTCTCTCTTCTCTCTCAATCCTCTCTCTCTCTTGCCCTCCCTTTCTCTCTTTCTTGCTCTTTCTTTCTCTCTTTCTCCTTTTCTCTCTATTCGCCTGCTCTCTTGATCCTTCTCTGTCTCTTCTTTCTACATTGCTTCTCTTCTCTCGGTCGCCACTTTACTTTCCTCTCTTGCTCCCTTCTACTGCTACCCTATCTCTACTAATGTATTCTCTTCTCTCTTTTCCCTTTTCTTTCTACTCCTCTCTCTCTCTTGGCTCTTCTCTTCTTTCCTTTTCTTTCTCTCCTCTCTTTTTCCCCTTCTCTCTCCTCTTTCTCTTCTTCTCTTCCCCCTTCTCTCTCTCTCTCTCTCTCTCTCTCTTAACTATAAAAAGTTGAAAATTTGACTCAAATTGTCAAATTACTGTCAAACGCAAAGATTTGTTCATTTAAACTATTAGTAATTATTTATTTTTGCAGCATGTTTACTTGATTTCAAGACAATTTGACTTTTTACAAAATATTTAGCAACAAATTTGCAAATTTATTGAAATACAGAAACAATCCGGTTTTTCCAGACATTTTAAGCAAATCTAGAATTACATTTGTTGCATTGTTATTTTTTTATTTGATTGACTTGGCAATAGAGCTTGTTTTTTTAAACATTAATGGACACAATTACAGATAATACCTTATAACTTGCGAAAAATGTGCTCAAGAACAATAATAAATTCTTATCCCATAACCAATAATTATGTTCAATGCTCGTGTTATCGTCGGCTGTGGGTTCACGATAAGTTCATGTGGGGTCTATTCGTTTCCATGTGAAGGAAGATGAGCTCGCCACGACATCATATAAACTGGGTGAGCACAAAACATTACTTGTGATGGTGACGGTTTTTTGGGGGGAAAGTTGTCTTGTAAACTAGGCTGAAGTCAAGCGATCTCCGTTCTCTCCTTGCACTCCAGGTCCTTGCACAGATTCCGCACAACTGCGTTATAGTCTCTGCATTCGTAGACTGGTTGTAGGAGAAATTCTTAGACAAGACCATGACCTGGCTAACAACTTACGCAACACTGATTTGCTAACACGTCTTCAAGAATGAATGTCGCGGACCCTTTTGTACCGCAGACCGATCTGTCAGCGTGTGATTAAGAACGCACCATTGAAATAATAATGTAAGAAAAGCTTGTTTTTAATCTAAAGAGTCTTCATTAGTCGAATTATTTAAACTGTTTATGAACCAGATAACGAAAGCAGTTGTTTAGAGAAAATTATAATTTTTATTGGAGGCGTGACGTAGGTGCACGTGTGGATGATGGTTAAAAGGGTTGACGGCAGATTGTATTAACACTAGAAAAATGTAAAGGCAAATACGGCTTTTGTAAAGATATAGGGCTTGTGTATGACGTAGTATTATGTGTTTATAAAGAAGACAAAAAATAGCCCTTCATGTTCAATTTCGATAAAGGGAACTTCTGGAACAGATCAGGTCTTCCGGGACGAAAAGGGTCGTGACAATGACAAAGGAACTGAGCTAAACATCGTTCGCAGAGAGATTGTAGCAGGTCGTATGGGTCACTGGGCCGTGGCTAAAGAAGGTTCCCCAGCCAAGATGACATGGACTGCAGGCGACATGAGCAAAAGGAAAGTGACAGTACCTGATAATCCCCTGGACAAAGGACTTGTTGATCTACTTTTCAGACCTGAGTGTGTATCTTCAGCGTAGACCTGATGGGCTTCATCAGTTGTGTGTTCTCAGGATGTTACTCACTGATTGTTCCCAAAGTCAGAACTAGTCGAGGCTTTTCAACTTATGTTTCTTGAGGGCCAAATTTAACCGAAGACCATGGCCAAAATGTCACCACTTTTGACTAAATGCTGTCCCGTCCTAAGAACTACGTTGGAATCACTGGTACTGTTTTTAAGTGGTTCGAGTCTTATTTGACCAATAGGACATTTTGGGTCATGATTGGGGACCTGTCTTCCTCTGTTGCCTCTCTGTGCTGTGGAGTGCCGCAGGGCTCATTTCGGGCCCTATGCTGTTCTTCCTGTACATGCTGCCGTTGGGATCTATTATAAAAGAACACAGTCTAGCTTTCATTGTTATGCTGATGATCTGCAGATTTGTCTGCCTGTGTTTCCAGACAAAGATTATGAGTTCAGTCACTGATAACTGTATTTCAGATATTAAGATGTGGTAGGCAAAATTTTCTTCACTAAACGAGGAGAAAGACAGAGTACATTTTATTCGGTGGTGCTCTTTGTCTTCTCATTCTGATTGTTTGCAATCCAAGTTAAACAGACAGTGAAGAATCTTTCGGTTGTTTTTGATAATCATTTTAATTTGACAAACAAATTGACAATGTGGTGAGAGCAAGTTTTTGTCAACTGCCTTTTTATCTAAGGCAAAACCTTTTTTAAATCACAATGACCTTAAAAGGGTAATTCATGCTTTCATCAGCTCGAGACTTGACTATTGCAACGCTCTTATGTTGGTGTCTCACAATCTGCTCTTAGTCGTCTCCAGCTTGTTCAAAATGCCGCTGCTCGTTTTTTAACAAACACATCCAGACGTCAGCACATACCCCGGTTCTTTTTAATCTTCATTGGCTTCCAGTTTATTTTAGAATAGATTTTAAAATTTTAATTTTTGTCTTTAAAGCTCTTAATGGCCTTGCGCCGTCTTACATGACCGAGCATCTGTCATTCGAAATTCAAGATTGATTGATTGATTGGATTGATTGATTGATTGATTGATTGATTGATTGATTGAATTTAGGGTTACGCCAAATATTCACAGCACTGTCTGTTTCAGCAATGAAAATAACACTGCTATAGTCTATGTTTTGAATTTGAAGGTTCTACAAGACTTCTTAAACAGCAAACCACAATTAAATAAGAACCAAAACGGTATTAAGAAAATCTCATCACTAGGACCCATTAAGCGGAAACAAGACTAAGGACCAAACCAGGTCTGAAGCAGGATTAAACAGATATAGGACAAAAGGTCTGAGCAGGTAACCAGAAACAGCAAACAAGGTTAAAGCAGGATTAAACAAAGACTAAACTAGGACCAAACCAGGTCTGAAGCAGGATTAAACCAGGACTAAACTAGGACCAAACAAGGTCTAAAGCAGGATTAAACAAGACTAAACTAGGACCAAACCAGGTCTGAAGCAGGATTAAACCAGGACTAAACTAGGACCAAACAAGGTCTAAAGCAGGATTAAACAAAGACTAACTAGGAACAAACCAGGTCTGAAGCAGGTTAAACCAGGACTAAACTAGAACCAAACAAGGTCTAAAGGCGGATAAAACCTGAACTAAAATAGGACCCAATCAAGTCTAAAGTATTGTCGCCCAGTGAAGACGTTCAGCCCTGTGTGAGTGGATTCTTTGGAGTTTTTTAAAAGATATAAAAACAGTAAACACAGACCACTGACCATTGTGTAACTGCAGCTTTATGTCTGTCTCTTGTTTCTAGGTAACCACCCACAACTCTTCAAAATATCTTCTTTTTACCGAATCTTCACAGCAAGTTTTAGGTCAGAGTTAAAAATAAAACGACAGAAAGAGCTTCACGGACGCTTGTGAGTGTAAAATATGTATGTTGGTGGAGTGAGCGTCGTGACAGACAAAGTGTGCGTGGGCAGTCGTAAACAGAATATTACATAATCAAACCCAGAGTTGGTGCGATTGTTTGGATGTGTGGGTTTTGTGTGGGCCTGCTGCCTTAACCTGAACACCTCAAACTTTTACTGACACCATCTGAAACAATCCATCCTGGTGCTGCTGTCTCTCCATCACTGTTTAGTTTGAACCCTTGATTTCAAACAGTGTGCTGGTTAACACTAATCTGCTAAAGTCCTATTCACACGGCCTATATTTACCTGGGAGCTCATGTAAATTGTGATAATTACGGACGTCATGTGAGTTTCTTCTCCCGTTTGAATCATTTATGTCAGTAAAAATGTCTGTACATTTTCCCAATCTTCACATAGGTGACCGACAAAATATTCTGTAGCCTCCAATACGCAATAATACGGAAGTCCAGAGCTCCATGTGGAGTAAACATTTTTCCAGCTTTTCTGTTATAACGACTTATATTTACGTTCAAAGTAATATTCTTGTTATTACGACTTTTAATGAAAAATAGACGCCTTCCATGATGCTCCGTTTATTAATCAACCACAGATTAAACAGGATTCTCCAGTGTTACTGTACATATAAGATCTCATGGCTCTTTTATAAATACGTGCGATCGCTTTGATATAAAATACGCGACTTTCGTCTTTCCTCATTTCTCCGCTGCCTTTTCATCTCTCTCTCCCCAGTTCTTCAAAAGGTCTAATTCTCGTCTCTGATTGGCCAGCGCTTTTAACTTATCTGGTTCGGAGCAGGTTATGAGTTTGCCGCATGTGCCATAGAGATCTCCCAGGACCCCAGACCAGGTTTAACCCAGAATGACCTTGCTAACCCCAAATCTAGCTTCGTAGTACGCTCTGAGCCATCCAGCTTGTGGCGCATCATGGGAAGAGCGTCTGTTATCATAAAAAAGCGTTCGAACGAGAATATATTTTCGTTAACGTAATTTAAAGTCGTATAATGACATTATATTCTCGTTTGAACGTAAAAAAAAAGTCGTTTGAACGTAAATATAAGTCGTTATACGAGAAGCTGGAAAAATGTTTACTCCACTGGCATCTGGACTTCCGTACATAAAGCCGAGACTAATAAAAAAAAAAATCTGTAAAAACAGAACTTGCTATCCTGTGATCATCCCTGATTTTCGGAACTCCCATTTTCACTTTCAAATGGGCACCCAATCTTAAAACTAGTGCCATCAAAAAACCCTTTTTAAAAAAAAAAAAACTGCGGGCACTTACACATGTGGGTCCTGCAACCACTTCAGTCACATAAATAAGGTCATTGTTTTTAGTGACCTTGAAGACAAGAAAACCTCTGTGCCACTCATTTGCAAACTGAAATGCTGCGTTCACACTGGACAGCGTAATCGCGTCAAAATTCACGCGTAAAAACGTATTTTGACGTGGAACATTTTCGAAGCTTGGAGCAAAAATAAGCGTCTAAACACTCTGAGGCGCGTGAAGGCTTTGGTGGACTAAAGAACACTTAAACGCCCCAACGCGCTTCTTTGCGCCCCCGCTTGTTTGCAGGCTTTGCTTATGGACAGATCACTGAGAGAGAAGGAGAGAGAGAAATAGAGCTTGTTGCATTTATAAAACTTAACTTACCCGATCACACAGCTTTCTCCTCCTCCAGGCAGTGTATTTTTGCTGTCTCTGTCTTCCTTGGCTCCTCCCGTCGTACAGCAGTGGTTTAATCACGGCAACAAGCATTTTGAATAGATCCATGTGAGGCATTGTCAGTCCAGATCATGTCCCGTGTTGTTTGTTTTTGCCTGTCTCCAGATTTTCAAAGCAACAAACGACCAGTCATTGAAAAAGCCCCCAACAAGCGACCTTTCTGTTAAAAAAAGTGATTAAAAGACTTCAGTAAACAGTCGTCCTTTCCTCTGGGTGTGAGAGGAGAACAACATGTCACGTGTCACAGGAGTGGAGTCTCTTGTTTGGCTGACGCCGACTTCCAACACGTGAAAGATGGATTTTCCCACTCCTGCGGCGGACGCAAATTTGCTCAAATCTGCGGCCGCATTTTGAGCTTCCCAATACCAAGACCAGCCCGATCTCACAAGAAAGCGTACATATACCACGACATAAGGCAACATGTAAATTGCGTATGATTAGCACGAATTTACGGCTCTTTTGCGTAATTATAGTACGCGTCACAGTCCCCGTTCATTTCAATGGTGGTTGTTAAGATGTGTTCTTATTCATGAAAATTAACAAAATCCTCATCTAATCTTAACCTACCCCAAGCCCCAACCCTAATGTTAACCATTTTTAGTAACTTTTTGCCTGAACTTACCCGTTTCACCTGAAGAAAACGTCTCCACGTGGCTTCAACCAAATCTCGTGTCATTTTTACGCTTTTTCATATCGTGCTATATGTACGGCGTAACATAAGTACGCAAAACAGGACTGATATCGTGCTAAAAATACGCTATTTTTGTGTCGTGCTATTGACCTATTTGTCCCGCCTACTTTTCTAGGACATGCACTCCTGTTTAGCTGCATTTAGCCTGTAGATTTCATCGATGGTTTTTTTAACGTCATTATTTTAATTAAAATTGCCCACAAGACAGACAAACAAACACGTTAGCTACCTTAACAGAGCTAAACAGGAAGGCATTCCAAGCCAAGTGGCGGGACAAAATAGGTCATATTCGCCTTCTTGTGAGACTGTGTTGGCAAGACGCCGCGTTTTCATTCGCCTAAACGCGCGCCGACGGACGCCCAGACACCAATACATGCGCAAATCCACTTGAACGCTCAAGTTGTGGTTTACATTGATTAACATTAAAAAAGGATGCAAAACGCCAGACGCTGTCCGGTTTATATGCCTACGAAAAGAAGACTCAAAGAAAGGCTCGCTGATATAAGTACGCTATAGAACGCAAAACCTGGAGAACTCGATTGCCAAACACTTCAAACCACGGCCCACACAAACATAAATGATTTAACAATGATGGCCATTGGGGTCATTGAGTGGATCCCAGCCACATCCTATCCTGGACTCAACGAGGAGATTGATTCTCCTTCTTTTTGTGAATGCTGCTGGTTTTATTATGGTGTCTTTCTCGCTGTTCTCATATTCCTCTTTGCATACTAACTTTCACTGGCGATGCGAGCGAACCGCCTTCTGTCTGTCAAGAGTTTTGGAGTTGAATCTCAGACTATGTTGATGCTTCTGGTGAAAATGAGCTGTTTCGTTTCCGTCTGTTTGAGCTTAATTCGCCGCTCCCTTTTTCCTGTCCGTAACCATGGCGACGGCGGATCAACATGCAAATACCTGGGCACGACGGCAGGAGAACATGCAAATGCAGTTTCCGCCGGCGCACAGGCAGGATGTGATTAAACTTAAGCACAAGCACGCATCTGTCTCACTGCTTTACCGTAGCTCCATTTCTTCTCACTCTCCTCTCTTCTCATTCTTCTTTCCCTTTGTTCTCCTCTCTTTCTCCTTTTGTCTTCTCTGTCTCTCTCTTCTTCTCTCTGTCCTTTTATTCTCTTTCTATCTCTCTCCTCCTCTATCTTTCCCTTCTCTTCTCCCCTCCTCTCTTTTCTCTCTCTCTTCTCTTCTCTCCCTCTCTTTCTCTCTCTCCTCTCTCTTTTTCCTCTCTCTTCTTCTCTCTCTCCTCTCTCTCCTTGTTCTCTCTCTTCTCCTCTCTCCCTCCCCTCTCTCTTCTCTCCCTCTCTCTTTTCCCTCCCCCTCTCTCTCCTCCTCCCTTCTCTCTCTCCTCTCTCTCTTTTCCTCTCTCTTCTCCCTCTCTCCTTCTCTCCTCTCTCTCTCTTTCTCTTTCTCTCTCCTGATTCTCCCCTCCTTCTCCTTCTCTTCTCCCTCTCTCTCTTTTTTCTCTCTCTTTCTTCTCTCTCTCCCTCCTTCTCTCCTCCTCTCTCTCTTTTCTCTTTCTCCCTCCTCCTTTCTCTCCTCTCTCTCTCTCTCTCTCTTTCTCTTCTCTCTTCTCCCTCTCTCCTTTCTCTCCTCTCTCTCTCTCTCTCTTTCTCTCTCTCTCTTTCTCTTCTCCTCTCGCTTCTCTCCCCTCTCTCTCCCTCCCTTCATTCTCTCTCTCCTCTCTCTCTTATTCCTCTTCTCTCCTCTCCTCCTTTTCTCTCCTCTCTCTCTCTTCTCTCTCTCCTTATTCTCCTCCTCCTGTCTCTCTCCTCCTCTCTCTCTTTCTCTTCTCTCTTCTCCCTCTCTCCTTTTCTCTCCTCTCTCTCCTCTTTCTCCTCTCTCCCTCCTCTCTCCTTCTCTCTTTTCTCTCTCCTCCTCTCTCTTTCTCCTTCTTTTCCTCCTCCTCTCTCTTTCTCTCTCCCTTCCCTCATTCTCTCTCTCCTCTCTCTTTATCCTCTTTCCCCTCTCTCCTTTCTCTCCTCTCTCTCTTCTTTCCTCTTCTCTCCATCACTGACTCACATTGTCAAATTCTATCAACACAAACATTTGAAGTTAATTTAACTTATTGACGCCTCTTTTATTTGTATTTCATTTATTTATTTTTATATACACCGTTGTGCCTTTTCAGAGCAGCCATTTTGAGACGTTGTTTTTATTTTCACTTTCAGCTGCGTTACAACTGCGCAGACGCATTGACTTGAACGATGAGTCACGCTGACATTTACGTGTTTGCGCTGCGGAGTAAAAAACGCGCTTCTTAAATCAATCCCTCTGCCGCTTCTGCCGCCGCTGCTTCTGCCGCTGCTGCTGCTGTTGTGAATGAAACGCGCTCGTGCTGTGTGACTCCCTCCCATGATCCTCCGCGGCCTCATTCATGTTCTGCGGTGAATGCGCTCCGTGAATGAACCACAGACGGAACGGGCTGAAAGTGGGACGGGGAGAGTGCGCGCGCCGCCATTGGCTCCGGCCGCTGACGTCGCCCCGAAGTGACGTCAGGCACCATTCACAAAAAAAAAAAAAAAAAAAAAAAAAAAAAAAAAACAGCAACAGAAAAGCGGAGAGAGCGAGGGGGTTGCCAGATACGCGTCTTTATAGCGATTTAGTTTCTTATTTTTATTATTCTGATCACTTGTGTTGAAGAGCCGAGCTAATCTGTTTTAAAATATGACAAAACAAGTTACTAATTGGTCCTTTCAGTCTCTTAGTTTGAGGTAAAAATTCCTATTTCAAGTGAAATAATCTGCCAGTGCAGTAAAACATTTGACCAACCCAGTGTTTTGAGCAAAGTTGTTTTGAGTTTCTTACAGTTTTTAAGCAAATCTTTTCTTGTGATTGTGGCTAAAAAAACATGAACAAATTTGCTTTTATAGTTAAAGGGATCCTAAATATTTTTTCAACTCTTTAGTAATAAACTAGAATATGTAGATCAGCAATTACATTTTGTTCACTGTAAAACCCCAAAATGATCGAAAATAGAAACAGCTCCGGTGACTTCCTGTTTAAAACTGCAGAAGTACTAAGCCCCGCCTCTTCACTTTAAAATGGAACTGTAACAAGCTGCAGATTTAAATGACTATTTTGTGAAGAACAAAGTGGGCGGGGTGAAGAACAGGAACAGGTCTATTTTGCCCTTTGTCTTAGCCTTGGTCTTAATATTCCTCTGTTGGCCACTAGGGGCTCTCTCCAGGTGCTATACACTGTCAGTGTAGAAGGTGCAGCTTCAGTCAGATGTGAGGGTGCAGTTTCCTTCAGTGAACCTGAGCTGTGTCACGTCTGTGACAAGTGAGCAGCTGCATTAAGATCACAGGCAAAAGTGAACTGTAGCAGCAGCTTCAGTTGGGAAAAAAAAGTGTAATAATAGAAATCTATTTGGTGAAAGTCTATTCATATGACAGACTTTAACAACTTTGTCTGAAAATGTGTCTTTTCTTTACATAAGTTCACTGAAGGAAATTGCACCCCACATCTGCTGAAGCCACACCTAGCAACGATCTGCGAGCTATCCGTCAATCTCAGAGCTAAGCAGAAGGCCTATCTAGGCTGACAAGGCACATGAGACTCTCACCAACCGCCATGTCCTACACTGGACAGAGTACTTAGTGCCTGGAGAGAGCCTATATAGTGCCAACCAGAAGGAATACGTAAGACCCATCTAAGGCTAAGACAAAGGGCAAAATAGACCTGCAAGTGTTTGAACACTCGAGCAAGAGCTGTAGAAGAATACAAGATAATCAAACATACATGAATCAATTCAAATACAACTTTGAGTAAACTAATGATGAGGGAATGTATTAACAAGGTTCAAATCATGAATCATTGATTTACAGAATATCTTAAAACAAGTCAAATAATCTTAGTCAGACTTGGTCTTTTTAAGTGAAAAAATCTTAAAATTAGTCTTTTAAGATGAATATGCTTAGTTCAAGTCATTTTCTTTTCAGAAGCTTCAGCTCTGCACTTTATCAGACCATCTGCTGTTTGAGTGGAAAGACATTTGACATTTCAGGACACTTTTAACAGAAAAAAAAAAGTTTTTTGAGCAGTAAAGTTATATATTATTACCTCATGTTTTGATCTGATTGAAATATGGCATTTTTATGTTTAAAAATAGACTTGTTGGTCTGTATTTGGTGACGTGTTTTGAGGTTTATTCTAATAAAATGGCAAGTTTTTAACTAAGATTAAGCTGATATGTCAAATTTAAGAAAAAAAAAAGTGTTACATTTGTCCACGGTCTCCCCTGCTCATTTTCGTCAAAAAATGGGAATTTAAGTCTTTTCAAAATCCTGTCTAAAGTCGCTGGCTGCTGTCAGAAAATCTGGCAACCCAGAGAGAGAGAGAGAGAGAGAGAGAGAGAGAGAGAGAGAAGAGAGAGAGAGACGCGCGCACAGATCGTAGACGCGCTGACGTGACCAAACGCAGCTCATTCACTCGGACGCGCCAATGGAGGAGCTGCGGGAGATGGAGTGTCCGGTGCTGAAGCGGCTCCTGAAGGACGAGGCCGGGGCCCGGAAGGTTCTGATCCTGGACTGCCGCTCGTTCCTCGCCTTCAGCGCGGGACACATCCGGGGAGCGGTGAACGCGCGCTGCAACACGATCGTCCGCCGCCGCGCTAAGGGCTCGGTGCTGAGTCTGGAGCAGGTGCTGGCCGGGGACGAGGAGGTGCGCGCACGCCTCCGCTCCGGGATGTACTCCGCCGCGGTGCTGTACGACGAGCGCACGCCGGACCTGGACGCGGTGAAGGACGACGCCACCGTGACGCTCGTGTGCAACGCGCTGTGCAGGGATTCCGCGGGCGCGCTCGTCTACCTGCTCAAAGGTAACGGATCTTTTATTTTATTTTTTCCTCACACATCACTTTGCACTGGTGGTTACGGTTGGACATACTTACGTTTCATAATATTTACTTCACAAATCAGTGTTTAGGATTATGATACGTCCATTTGGCTGCGTTTGGGAAATGACATAACCGCGTTGGAGGACTAAATACGCCTTTTACGCACGCGGCAGAGCGGTGCGTGGGGCGGAATGTCTGCGTATGTTTTCACTGCGTCAGTTTAGGCTGCATCTGACACACTGCATTGTATTTGTTTGTTTTTATAGAGCCACGCAGAAGCTAAAAGGCTAAAACGTCGAAGTGTGTGACGTGATAGCTGGAAACACAGTCTTCTTCTTCCTAATAAACCGAAATAAATACGATTAGATTAGTGCAATTTATTAAAACACATGCACGAGTAAAAGAGCCAGGATTAGCCAAAAGGGTGACCAGATTTTCATAATTAAAAACTGGGACACATACACAGGTAATAACAAAAACTGTGAAAATAATGATGAAATAACTACAGTCAGGTGCATTTATATTTTCAAGCACAGTTTTGTTTGACTTAAAAAACAGCAACATATTCTTCCCTTAATGTTGGTTCAAAAACCAGGACAGCTGGGACAAAGTTATGGTTTTGGATGCATTTGCAGAGACATGGGACACAGGGTTTAAAATAGGGACTGTCCCAGGTAAATATGGACGTCTACTTTTCATCTGTAGTCCCTGGCTAACGCGTAAAAAAGCATTAAAAAGAAGAATTTAATATAACAATACACACATATTTATATACTGTAGTAAACAATGAAGCGTGAGGTGCTGTTAGTTTTATCGACCATCCCCTCAAATGCTTAGAGATTATATAATATAGTGTCTGGCTGGTAATATGGTAAAAAAAATAATATCATGATTTTCTTTGAGCCAGATCTTTATTTTGATTTTATCACGATTCTTGTAGACGTTTATTTTCCTATTGTCTTTGAGTTAAACATTCACTAGATAAACATGTCTACACCATGCAAAACAGTGTGTCATATTAACGCAATTTCTATTTGTTGCATGTGTATTTCAGGGGTTTCTGTCCCAGTTCATTTCTATGGTGAATGTAAAGACGTGTTATTATTCATGAAGACTAACACAATCCTAATCCTAAACTTAACCAACTCCAAGCTCAGACCTAAACTTACTCATTTGTGTAACTTCAGACCTAAACTTAGCCGTTAACCCCAAATAAAACCTCCTGTTTGTCCTCAACCACATCATGTGTTCAGACCACGCCAGAAAAACGGGCGAGTAATTGCACGCCAAAACAGGCAGAAGCGTCGTCATGACACGCATGGCGTTTGTCATGGCGTGGTATTTACACACGACCCATGAGAATACAGCTGTCAAAATCTGACCAGTGTTGCCAGATTTTCAGAGAGAAACAAGCAACCTCAGCCCTTCAATAAAAAGTTCATAAAAGAATCGATTAATTGTGTGAAAACAAATGTTAAGGATTTTACCATATCATGTGTTTTTCTTACATTAATAACGACCTTTAGACATGAAAACATGATAAAAAAATGAAGTACGCAAAAAGCCTGAAATCCTGCTCATCAACACTGTTGTGTCGAGGTTTATAAACGCTTTCATATGCGATGGTACTAGTGATGCGATCGATCGGGATCGGATATCGGTGCCGATCCAGGAAATTTAGCTGGATTGAGTATCAGCTCCATGATATCGGTTCAGCCGATACCACAGTTGTGCCTTTAAGTGGACATAATGAGACTAATTTACTGACTGATGTTGATCCAGATCGTCTCGTTATTGGACATTTTAATCAGATTAAGTTGTTAAGTTGCACTAGAAATAACACTGTATGACAAAATGTCTTGTGTTTTGATAAGACAGAAAAACATTTTCAGTCCTTACACTGGTTAATATCGTGTATCGGCAGATACTTAAAGACAAAGTATCGGAATCGGAACTGAAAAAGCTGGATCAGTGCACCCAATGCTGCTCTGTACATAAACATGTCATACTTTACCTATTTATTACTGGTTATTTATTCTGTTCATCTGCTGCAGTTGTACATAATCATAGTCATATATTGTACATAATACTATATACTATATACTGATGCCACTTTATCTTTTATCCTGTCATATCCTGCACTGTGCCATAGCAAACATTTATTGTAAATAAAGTCTTTTAATTATTGTATCTTTATATATATTTTAAGTCTATTTTATTTCTATTATCTTGTTTGATTGCATGTTTCTATTTTCCCTGCTGCTCTTAAATGTGCGTTGCAACACTGGAATTTCCCCATTGTGGGACAAATAAAGGATATCTTATCTTAACCCTAGATGGTACAATTCGATTCAGTTTTCAATTTTGAAACCACGATTTTCAATTTCCTTTGATTTTGTTCTTCCTGTAAATCTATATTAACTTTTTTGTTTTACCTTATGTCTCTGTTGTTTGAAACAGTTTTCAGACATAGTTGTTTTTACTGTATTAGTACTTATAACTATAGTTTGTGTGTAAGTCTGAGGCTTCATGAGCAAAACCAATCGATCGCTGCAAACTGTGATACTGTGTACAAAAATAAAACTGGATGGTAGTTGATATTAAGTCATGTTTTACAGAAAATACACATTCATAAGGATTTGAAGCATTTTAAACGGCCGTAAAATCAAATGATTTCTAAATTTGACAACAGTAAACAGATGCCTGATCTCTGCGCCTGGGGTCGTCGAAGTGTGAAGCTGGTTTTAGATCAGAGGAGAGTGGGTCATGTTCAAAATCGTGTCATAAAGTCTAAAAAAGTCAAATACATATCTAGTCTTGTTTAACTCTTTCAGCTCCAGCCCTGTTCTCTTCTCTGTCAGGCCTTTTTGTTCATTTTAACAACATTCACAGCTTTTTAAAAAAACTTTGTGAAACTGAAATCACGACATGTTGTACATCAAAAGAGACCTACAAGTGTCTACTTTCACCGCTGCGGCGCGTCTGTGCTGCATCCAAATAAGTCCGAGTAAGAAATACATGTAATCCTCTTTATTTCTCCTTTTGTCTCCACGTAAAGAGAGAGCCAACAGTTTAGTGTCAAAAGCCGTTGTTGTGTCGCTCCTTTGTTCCAGCGCCGCGTGTGAGGAGAAAGTGAAAGTGAAACTTAACTCGCTCCATGTGGCGGTCCACGAGAAACAGCTGATTCATTTTCACTTTGTTTTCAGTCGTAACTTAACAGCCTATTGACCCTATTTTGTCCCGCCTACTTTTCTAGGACGTGCACTTCCTGTTTAGCTGCATTTAGCCTGTAGATTTCAGTTGATAGGTTTATTTTAACTGTCATTATATTTAATTAAAACTCCCCACAAGACAGACAAACAAACACGTTAGCTACCTTAACAGAGCTAAACAGGAAGTGCATTTCCAAGCCAAGTGGGCGGGACAAAATAGGGTCTATGTGAGTTTAAAAATATAGTTTGACAAATGTAACATTGTTAAACGGCTGAAAGGTAATTTTGGGCTGATAATTAATATTTGAAAAGAAGCAAGAACCGAAAAAGAATAGTTAAGGAACTGGTCCCGAAAAGCCAGTTCCGTTAAGTACTGGTATAATGTTTTTTCAAAGCTTCAGCGGCTGGTTTTCAGTATGTTTGGCTAAAAAGTAGAGAAGTGCTGAACATTTATATCTATCACCATTGACTTAGATGGAATATTTTCATTCAAAAGCAAAGGTGTGGCAAACCCTGTATGCACACAGTCAATTTAACTTAACAAGGAAAAGCTGCTCTGACATAACACAGCCCTGTATGTGTTTGTTTGTGACGCTCTCCAGGCCTTTGTACGACTCTCCCATCGATCGCTCCGTTTAGTCTCTGACCAGTTGTTGTGAACGGGCTGCTGGTGGGCGTGAAGAGGATTTGGACAGTTTAAAGTGTGATCCGTTTGTGGAATCACTTCAAATGTGTCTTAACATACAGTGAACATGATTTATTTCAGATTTCTCTGCGTGTTGTTCTCGTTTTCACACAGTTTAACTCTTCTGATGAGGTTTAGAACTGTCTTTTGTCCATGCTGCATGTAGAGGGCGTTCCACAACTGTTACCTTAGCAAAAACAGCTTTGTAAATCTGGGCCTGAAGCCACATAAATGACACAGACTTGTTTCTTGTCGTTTCAGGCGGCTACGATCGTTTTTTCGCGGAGTATCCGGAGTTCTGTTTGACCACAAAGTCCTTCCAGTCCAGCCTGACCAGTCAGTCCAGTCTGGACTCGGCCTGTTCTTCATGTGGGACGCCCCAACACGACCAGGTAAAGCTAAACAACATCATAGTGTTAAAGGACAAATATGAACACATCAGATGCTGTACAAGTTGCATAGGGCCCACATCTGTGAAGGGCGCCGGTTTCTGAACAGTGATCGATGTTTTTTTGTTTGTTGGTGTTGTTTTTTGGTTGCACTGTACATGAACCCTAAAGTGTGAGCAGCCTTCTCTTCTGTCCTCGTGACACAGAGACACTGACGCTTCCCCTGAGCTGCTCCAGACTGACTGAAGCACAAACATGCCTCTGTTTAATCTCAGCACAAAGTGAATTTAAAGATTCTGTGAGCAAATACAAGTTCTGTAACTCTTAAGCTCTCAGCCAATCTTCGTTTTTTTTTCATCAATAGTACAAGTATTGGCTGAACTACAACGACAAACAGCTGATGAACTAACCCCTGCCGTACACTGGGTCCGAGTTCGGTGCGAAGCGTGACTCGCACGACTCTCGCAAGACTTAGAAAGTGCTTAAAACCGATGCTTCCTTGTACACAGACTCGGTGCAGTGGACCACTCGAAGTGCGAGTGTGGTGGAAAGAATCCGTAGGAAGTCTATTTTTGTCTATTTTCTTTATCTCTTTTAGCACACTCTTTTACACTGTTTGTGCCCATTTGTCATCAGCTGTTGGCAACGTAACGGCAGAACGGTAGAAAAAGTGGGCGGGCGAAATAAGATGGATAGGGTCAGAGTTAAACGTGGCACTTCCTGTGACACTGATGACCTTATTTGGATGGTCATGTTTAAAGTGTTTTATGGATTTATCCTCAATAAAAGGCTCTTGACTGTTAAAAATGCTAGTTTTAGTGGCATTTTAGCGTACAGTGTTGCTTCCTTGCTCCTCTCTTTTTGTCTCCCTCCTCTTCGCTTCCTCTCTTTCTCCTCTCTCCCCCTTTTCTCCTCTCTCTCTCTCTCCCTTCTCTCCTCTTTCCCTCGCTCTCTCTCTCCTGTTCCTCTTCTCACTCTATTTTTTCTCTCCTCTTTCCCTCCTCTTTCTCTCTCTCACTTTCTCCTCTCCTCTTCTCTTTCTGGCATAGAGATTTCTCGTTACTTCTTGATCCAGCTCATAGTAGTGATGTTATTCGCATGACTGGCTACTCTCTCCATCCTGTCTTCTCTCCGTGCATCTCGTCCTTTCCTTCTCACCAGATGTAACGACGTCTGAATGATCCGCCTCCCCCTCTTATATTCTGTTTCGTCTTGCATACTGATGATTATACTCGCGCTACTTCTCTTGTCCCTTCACACAACAAAACATTTACCTTATTCATTCTCTCTAATTATCTCGATAGTATCTCCTGACTGCTTTTTATCTCTCTCCTAATCTCTCATCTTTCCATCCATCTCCTCTATCCCCCCACTTCCCTCTCTCCTTCCTAACTCTCTCTCCGCCTCTCCCTCTTTCACCATCTGTTCCTGCCCACCCTACTGTGTGTACAAATTGGAAGACCATACATCTCTTTTTGTTCTGGTGATCGAATAGATTACTCACCATAGTGACGACACCCCTTTATTAGAATTGTTTAGTGACGTTCGTCAGAGGCTGTCACATAAACGCACTGAGACTCGTCATATATAGTCTCACAGTAGATCGCCCGAAACGACCAGAGAGGTTGACTCAGAGAGAGGAAGAAATGTTTAGATTGTGTAGCTGTTGCCTGATGCGAAACTGCAAAGGCAGAAACCTGCTCGAAGGAACGACTGAGGGTATTTTCAGATGTGCCTTTAATCATGGCGCAAATTAAAAATTTATTGCACTTTTATGATGACGGAAAATTTGAATGACAGAAAAGTAGATCCGTTTACTTTAGATGTGTGCCAAAGATGAGTATATGATAAATTGTACTGGTTGAGACTACAACGAATTGGATGAGAGAAAAGAGTTACGCAAAGCAGACGCAGATATAAGGGAAAGACAGAGAGAGATGTAAAGACTGTCAACAATAAGAACGTGCCCACTAACAGGCAACTCGTCCTACTCTTGTCTACTCACCGAACACCCTGGGTCATGCCATTTTTTAAAAATGACCGAATGAGATGATGTACTGCAAAGAGAAAATGACGCACGGATTGGAGGGAGAGGAAGGGATAGAGAGAGGTTAGAGGGAAGATTTTGATTGCGCATAGGAAGAGAGGTAGTAGGTATGGATGATTTTTTGTTGTAAGCCGTAGTTTTGCCGCTGACGAGAGACAGAGGGAGGGAGAGAGAAAGAGAGAGAGGGTTGGGAGGAGAGTACGCAGAGAATCAGAGGCAGTTGACGAATGAGAAACGTTAAGGGGAAACAAGGGTGAAGGAAGGGAGAGAGAGTGATAGTAGGGCGATAGAAGGGCTTCAACAATAAATACAGCACTTGAGGACTCGTCATTATAAGTCTCACGAACCACTAGCGCCACTTCGAGAGAGAGAGACGAGTTAGGTGAGTAGAGGGAAGGGAGTCAGTTGTGAGATAGAATGAGACCAAGATGAAAGACTACGTGAAAATTAATGATGAGAATATGAGTTCCAGATAAGAGAGAGAGAGAGTAAGATCGCGTCTAGAGGGAGATGAGGTAGTGATTAGGTAAGGGTTCAGCAGAGAGAGCAAGACGTGTGGTAATACAGGGAAGGAAGAGATGAGGTAGAGATCATGGACAAGATAGAGGTCACATAAACTCTGATAACGACTCGTCAATTTCAGATATGTCCTCATCTGAATGCCTTTGACAGACGTAATCAGATAGAGAGGATGGGGAGGTGCAAGAGATGTAAAGGGGTGTGAGCGAGAGATGTAGAGGCAAAGAGAATGGAAGTAGATGAACGATGAGAGGCTTGCTGCGACGAAGATAATTCGCTTTGTCACTCGAGGATTCTCAATTCAACCTTAGTCTTCTGCTTAAATGGCTCACAATCGAAGAGAGAGCTGAGACTTAGAGAGATATGGATAACTCCTTAATCTTTTTTTAGGTGAACAGTCTCCGCAACTGCGTCTTCTCGAGTTTCGTCCGAACTTTTATTATGTTCGTAGAACTAGGACCATCTGAGAGAAGATAGAAGTGAGTAGATAAGATGAATTATTGGGTGGATTCTGCAGTGTTTGTTGTCATCTAAAAATCTGTGCCGTCTTATTATCCCAAGCCCTTTATTGATAATAAGCACTCTCTCCAAACACATGGCGACCTTTAGTTAAAACAATAAGTGTATTTAACCTGAGATTGTTCTCGAGTATAGTAACAGTTGTTGCCCTATACCATCCCTGATAGGGAACACATAAATATGTCAGGCAAACAAATTTCTCGAGTGTGTAAAGTAGGTTAGAAACGCAAGTCATATTGGTATTGCTTCGTCACAGGTGTGGGTAGAAAATACAAAGAAGTACTACTACTGGATTGGCATGATTGGACCGGACTAGTGCCATTGCGTCTTGAGAGTCAGTATTTTCTCTGCGTGACTTTTGGTGCTCTTTGTCACTCTGCGCAGATCGTTTGATGTCTAAATCACAGTCCCTCAACATGCGTCCGGTTTCTCAGTAGGGCGTTATGTAGAAGCAAGTCTCCACTCAGATCGGCGCAATATACCTTGAACAATCTGACATGACGCGCTTGCTATGAGTATTCGCGGGAAGGGATTACATTGATTTGTTTCTTAAACATTGTGAATAACTCCTGGGATCCATGACACCGCAAATTCTACATCTTAAATTAGAGATGAGATGGAGACACCAAATACATACAGCGCTATTATGCATCTGTATATACACAATGTCACTTATTGCACACTGACCCCTGCATATCAACATCGTGTTACAGTGTTGTATAATTAGAAATCCTGTTGCAACAATTGGTATTTTAATCCAAATCAGGGATTTAATAATATCATATAAAGTCTAGTTTGGTGGAAGCTGTTTCTCTGAACAAAGTCATTGATGCTTACCGTTAATTGTTGTTGTTGTTTTGTTTTCTTCTCGTTTGGTTATGTGTGCTCGATCCCTTGAATCAGATGCTGGTCTTCCGCTCGGGTGATATCTCGCTTTCCCTTCCTAGTTGTAACTCGTGGTCCTGCTCCGCTTATTTTCGGCTTGAAACGCAAAGTCACAGTTCTTTAATGTTGTGTTGCCTGTTGTTGTTATCTGTGTCCAGTTCGGTCCGGTGGAAATCCTTCCTCTCTTGTACCTTCGGCAGCGCTATTCGGTTGAACAAAGTCACAGTTCTTTAATGTTGTGTTGCTGTTGTTGTGGTGTCCAGGGCGGGTCCGGTGAGAATCCTCCCTCTCTTGTACCCAGCAGTGTTCGCTTCGGTGAACAAAGTCACAGTTCTTTAATGTTGTTGCTGCTTGTGTTGTGTCCAGGCCGTCCGGTGGAGATCCTTCCCTTCTTGTACCTCGGCAGCGCTCTTCACGTCCTCGAAGAAGGAGCTGCTGGACTCCATCGGGATCTCGCGCTGGCTCAACGTGTCGGCCGACTGTCCGAACCACTTCGAGGGGGCGTATCAGTACAAGTGCATCCCGGTGGAGGACAACACAAGGAGGACATCAGCTGCTGGTTCCTGGAGGCCATCGAGTCATAGGTCAGTGAGGTTTTTTTTGGGCTGCTCTAAATCCGTCTGGTTTTGTAGGTCGTGGTATTAGACGGTCAGCTGACTGTGTGCTAATGCAGAGATGATGTCATAGCAGAGTGCAGGTTTTGTTGCTCATGTTTGGATGTGAAGAAGAGAGATTGAAATCAGTGCAGGGATGCAGACGTCAGGAAAGCAGAATGGTTAGAGTTGTTAAAGGCTTCCCAGTAACTCCCAATTAGAAGAGAAACACAGGAAATAGCTGCGCAGAGACAAAATAAAGTTCCAATGCCCTTTCAAAATATGTCAAATAAAAAGATTGTAGCCACCGTCAAGCTCCGTAATGACTGATTAATGGATTAGAACAAGTTGTTTGGAAACACATTGTAAACTTTTCAAACACCAACCTATAAATTAATAGATAAACAGAGAAACATAATTTTATAGATTAGCATGTAACGAAGTCGAGTCTGTGGAGTCACAGCTGTTACCTCTGGTTCACATTTGTCTTGTATGAACGTTTTTAGTCCTAACTGCGTCTTGTTTGCAAATGGAGCAGCCCGGCTTGTTGAAACATCTCACCTCTGATTCAATGTTTTAAAGGTTGTATGGAGGATTTTTCAAATCCAACAACTGTTTACTGTTTTTCAAATGATGCACATGTGTTTCCTCCCAGGGCCACGCCCTTCACTGCAACTGGGCCAATGAGTTACTTAGGAACACCAGAGGGTTTGGTTGACAGGTTAACAGGACAATAGATAACGCGGTACCTCGTTATCTATTGGTCAATGTTTTACTGGCCTCATCAGTCCATATATTTTTATAATTTTTTTTTGTTTAGCATAAGTACAAGGCTGCAACTGTTTTTGACCAAGACAGACAACAAACTATTTTGAAAATCCTCCATACAACCTTTAGTTATAATATGTGAGCAGGTTTTTGGTTTTCTTCATGTGTGTAGATGCTCAGACTCACGTTGTTGAGCAGCACTGACGCGCCTAGTGGACATTGAAGCTTCTGAAAATATACAGTTAGTTACACGCTGCTGCAGCTCCTGGTGTCATTTCTGAGAAACTGAGAGAGCAAACTGAAAGTAGAAAAAAAAAGAGTTTGCCTGCAGTGTCCAGGCCTTGTTGGAATTTTGAAGTTTTGGACAACTAGAAAATATTTTAGGTTAAAAAGTAGATCTGGAAAAAATTTGAAAAGCATTTAAAAAGTTCTGTTGTTGCTCACATTGTACAGGTCCATTGTGCAGGCTTCTTACTGCAAATGAACAACATTAAATCAGTGAATAACTTCTGTACATTTAGCTGTTTTTTAATTCCCTGCGTGCTGCTTCTCACGCCACAAACTCCGCTAAACTAATCAAGCCCTCGAGCTCATCGGGGAAATGAAATTAGGAGAGAAAATGGGACTATTGCCCGGAGGAATGTGCTAAACGCGTGGATAGTGTTTGGATTAGTCTGAGAGGGAGGAAGTGCGATAAGGAAGGGACCGGAACGCTGCTATTCCTGACGCGACGTGTGGAGATATGTTTGACACTTGAACAGAGGTGTCGGCTGAGAATAGAAGCAGCTCCGCAGAGTTAACAGCAAAGTGTGAGTGAGAGACGACTGGAAAAATGAGTCAAAGACGTTAAACAAAGGCTGGTTTGTTGGGTATATGAGTGTGTGTTTCATAGTTCATCTGTAGTTTCTGGTTGTATGATGAGGAAGAGAGAGAGGGAAAGATGAGGAAAAAGAAAGAGAGAGAGGAAAAAGAGAAGAGGAGAGAGAGAGAGAGAAGGAGGGAGAGAGAGAGGGAAAAGGGATGAAAAAGAAAGAGAGGAGAGGAAAAAGAGAAAGAGGAGAGAGAGAAGAGGAGAGAAAAAAGAGAGAGGGAAAGAGAGAGAGAGAAGGAGGGAGAGAGAGAGAAAGAGAGAGAGAGAAGAGGGAAAAGAGAGAGGGGAGAGAGAGAGAGAGGAAAGAAGAGAAGAGAGGGGAAGAGAGGAGAGAAAAAGAGAAAGAGGAGAGAGAGAGAGAGGAGAGAGAAAAAAGAGAGAGGGGAAAGAGAGAGAGAGAAGAGAGAGAGAGAAAGAGAGAGAGAGAAGAGGGAAAAGAGAGGGAGAGGAGAGAGAGAGAGAAAGAAGAGAGAGAGGGAAGAGAGGAGAGAAAAAGAGAAAGAGGAAAGAGAGAGAGAGGAGAGAGAAAAAGAGAGAGAGGGAAAGAGAGAGAGAGAAGGAGAGAGAAGAAAAGAGAAGGAGGGAGAGAGAGAGAGAAAGAAGAGAGAAGAGGAGAGAGAGGGGAGAAGAGAGAAAGAAAAGAGAGAGAGGGAAGAGAGAGAGACAAAGAGAAAACAGTGAGAGGAGAAAGAGAATGAAGAGAGAGAAGATGAGATAAGAGAGAGAGAGGAGGAGAGGGCGTGGAGAGAGAAGGAAAGAGGAGCGAAAAAGGAAGAGAAGAGAGAAAAAGAGAAAGAGGGAAAGAGAGAGAGAGAGAAGGAGGGAGAGAGAGAAAAGAGAGGGGAGAGAGATAGAAACAGAGAGGGAGGGAGAGAGAGAGAAAGAGAGAGAGAGAAGAGGGAAAAGAGAGAGACAAAAGAGAAAAAACAGTGAGAGAGAAAGAGAATGAAGAGAGAGAAGAGAGAGAGAGGAGGAGAGGGCGGTGGGAGGGAGTGAGGGAGAGAGAAAGAAAGGGGAGAGAGAGGTTGAGAGGAGGAAAGAAAAGAGTGAGCGGAGAGAGAAAGATAAAGAAGAGAGAAAGGAGAGAGATGTAGAAAGAAAGAGAGAAGAAAGGAAAGAGTAAGAAAGGTGGAGATAGAAGAGAGAAAAAGAGAGAGGAGAGAGAAAGAGAGATGTAGAAAGGAGAGAGTGAGAGAGAGGAAGGGAGTGAGAAAGAGAGGGAGAGAAAGGAGAGAGGAGAGGGGAAAGAGAGACAGAGAGAAGGAGAGAGAAAGAAGAGAGAGAGGGGAGAGGAAGAAAGAAAGAGTGAGAAGAGAGATGTAGAAAGAAGAGAGAGAAAGAGGAGTAAGATAGAGAGAGAAGAAAGGAAAGCATTTTCTCATAACATAAAAAGTAGAAACTTTTCAAGAAAAACTTGAACTTTCCTGAGACTAAAATGATAATTGTATTCACGGTGATAACGTACAAACATGTGGGACTTTGTTATAAAAGTCATAATAGTGTTGTCACGATACTAAAATTTCAAACTCGATTTGATACTTGAAAAAAAAATACTCGATACCAATGTTCGATACCACAGCGCAGCTTTTTTTTCCTTTTGATATATTCTTTTTTTTTTTTTTCATTTTCTACCGCTTAATCCCATTGGGGTCGCGGGTGACTGGAGCCTATCCTAGTAATGTGGGCCTTAGGCGGGGAACACCCTGGACAGTGGCCAACTATCGCAGGGTTAGACAGACAAACATTCACTCTCTCATTCACTCACTAAGGGAAATTACAGTGATGCCCAATGAACCTAAACATGCATGTTTTTGAGGTGGAGGAAACCGAGAAACCCACGGTGACACGGGAAGAACATGCAAACTCCACCAGAGAGATCGTGAGATTGATATGGTCCGACCGGAGTCGAACCCACGACCTCCTATTGGAAGCCAGAGCTCTAACCACTTGCTACCGTGCACCCCTTGATAGTATTTTATTTTGTATTATTATTTTATATTTATACTTTCTTTTGATATTATTAAAATAATAGTTTTACATGTATTATTGTTATTATTAACTTGATTAATGAACCTTTACATTAAGACTGGGCTTGTTCTGTGATCAGACACATTTGCTGTTATGTAGTATGTAGGCTTTTATACAGTATTTAATAGTGTCATCATTTCAATCTCATATAAAGGAAGAAGGGGGCGGGGCTTAGCGTGCAAGGGGGTGGGGCTTAAAATATCGATACTTGTTCAAACGAGTATCGATACCAGTTTTAGTATGATTAATATCGGGAAACCCTATGTCATAATAATATAAATGTCTGACATTTATTGTGTTTTTTATGCAAATATTTGACATTCTGTGTGAAAACAGACAAAGTGAAACATTATTCTGAACACATTTTCTGATGCTTTACTCTTTTCATTAAACTTTCAAGTTTAATCTTGTGAAACTTTCTATGGCTTAGACTTTATTCTCAAGAAAACAGTGACTTCGACTGTAAGATCGTATTTAAAGGATTGTACTTGATTTTTGCTTCCTTAAAAACGTAAACTAACAGAAATAATTCATTTAAACTTCCTACTTCAGGCTACATGATTTGCTCACTTAGCTAATGCATTCTGAGCTTCAGAATTGTTCACTGTGATGTGTTTTAATGTTTTTTCACAGCTGTTAACGGTGAGGTCAGTCTGTATGCCAACAACAATTAGCCACAATGGCAAAAACAACAGAAAAAATTGGACACAAACAGGATTTTTTTAGTCATAGACAGGACTTTGTGGACTAATTTCCACCTGAATAGATACATTACCAAGATATCAGTGCTAGGGGAAAATTGTTTTTAAGTTAAGTATAGTCCCTTTAATGATAATCTCGAAGTGTTATAGGTTTTTAATACCAGTGTCTTAGCTTGGCCCTTCACCGTTAGTCTGAGTTCGATAATGGGTAAAGATAATTGCTCTAACCTGTTGTCCTGTGTCTCTCCAGACTCCGTGCGGGACTCGAGCGGCCGGGTGCTGGTCCACTGCCAGGCCGGCATCTCGCGCTCGGCCACCATCTGCCTGGCGTACTTGATGAAGAGGAAGCGCGTGCGCCTGGACGAGGCCTTCGAGTTTGTTCGCCGGCGCCGCAGCATCATCTCCCCGAACTTCAGCTTCATGGGCCAGCTCCTGCAGTTCGAGTCGCAGCTCCTGGCCACGTCCTGCGCAGCCGAGGCCGCCGCCACCGCCAGCCCCCTGCTCGCGCCCAAATCCGCCGCCAACACCTCCGCCGCGCCACGCCCACCTCGCCGTTCATCTTCAGCTTTCCCGTGTCCGTGGTGAACCCGGTTTACCTGCATCACAATCCTATCACGACGTCGCCCGGCTGCTGATGGACGGACCTTTTTGCTCACGGCCGGGACTTTTACGGACAGAGCTGAGCACACACGCTGGACTGTGATTGGCCGACGGAGCTGCCAATCTGGTGAAGCCGACAGCAGCTACATGCTTCCAAAAAAAAAGGCGGGAGAGTTTGCGTCACGGTGCCTAAACGACAAACACAGACGGTAGAAGGGTCGCGGTCAGGGGTGTCCTTTTTCACCTTCGCTTTTTGAATTCCGATTCAAAATTTAACTCTGGCAGCTAAATTACTGCTATAACAGCTCATCTTTATATTTATTTTGGTTTTAGATATTTGATGCATATTTATTTTCTATTTATATTTGATTAACTTCACTATTAGCATTAGCATTTTGACGCTAACGGCTAAATTCTTACATTTTCTGATCTATTTGGCAGTTTCTTTCACATTTACACAAAACTAACTGCAATATACCAATGTTTCATTTAAATCGTTTTATTTGATACTTTTTTAACACTTTTAATTTTAAAAAATACAGGGTGAACATACAAATACAGTACGTACATAGCACAAACATTCAAATATTGTTCTAAATGCACAATTGACCTTGTTGTTCAAATATATTTAATTTAAATTACATCTCGTTATTGTTTTGGCAAATAATGTTTAGTACAGATAATAGGCAGCTAAATTAACATGATTTGGATACATTGTTTTATTGTGATGCTAAATTTGAATGGGTTCAGTTTAGGTAAATGTGTAAAATGATCTTTATTTCATGGTACAATATCATTTGGGGAAACGGTCTTTTGTATCATCTGGCTTTATAAAATCATCCCAAATTAGAACATTAACACAATGTTTTAATCCAAATTTGTCAGTTTTTATCTATTTTTAAAATATCAATTATTACGTTGCTAAATGTTCTTTATTATTTATTCCGTTTGTGCCATTTTTTGTTCAAAAAAAAGAAAGAAAGAACAGGGATTTTATGACATTTTTAAGACCACACACTGCAAAAAATAGATTTCAAGACAAGCTAAAGTTGCTTGATTCTAAGATTTTAATCTAATTTCAAGCATTTTGACTCATTTAACCTTGATTTATTGTAGAGACATAGAATATGTCCCTCAAAGTGTTTTGAACTGATTTCAAGACATTGCTTCTTATTGCAAGCCAAATTATTTGCCAATAGTAAAAAAAAAAATTGTGGGAACAGTGACATTTTCTTTATTACACAAGAAATTAAATCTTATACAGTTAAAACAGCTCAAAACTGGATTAAAATTCTCATTTCAAGTCATTTTAAGCAAGTCTAGATATAGTTTTTTCAGCGCAAAACACAAACACACTGTTGCTTCTTTTTCAGACGATATAACTTAATATTTTTGCTAGAATTATTACCTTTTCCAAAACCAAAAAACAGAAGAAGAAACACACTAATTATGTTATATAATTATTGCGATAGAAGAAGCTGCAGCAGTGTGAGATTATCTGGAACATTTTTAACACTTACAACAACAAATTCAAGACTCGTTAAAGGTTTAAGACTCTGCAGAAACCGTTTGGCACGAGGTTTATTATCAATATTTTGATGACATCCCGTCCTTTAATCCTTCTACTGTCTGCGCTTCACACAAAGACTTTTTTTTTCCAACCAGACACAAACCAAACCAGTCAACGGTCCTTTCTCCGTTCACGTTTTCACCGAGCGCGCCATGTTTCATTCATGACGACCCAATGAATAAGCTCTGTATGAGGCCGGTTGCCACGGAGACGGCAGGAGATGGACCCAGGAAGGAAGCGGGAATCTCAAGCACCTCGGACGAACGGACGGACACACAAAAGGGAAAGCGAAGGACAGGTGCTCTGCCGGTCTCTTTTCCGTTCTCACACACAAACACGCAGGTTCCTTCCTTTCATGTTTTTCTTTTTATCTTCCTCTTTTTTTAAGCCTCATCTCTCGCTCTTTCTGTCATAAATAAATCATAAAAAAAGGACACACGCAGCGACGAGGAGAAGCCACGACGTTATGTTTACAGTCAGAACCTGAAGCAGCCTGTTTTTAAAGTGCGTATGAGAATGTTTTATGATTTTCGGATTCAGACTTTACTTGAGTGCAAATGTGAAATGTATTGAAAGGAGACCTGTCACACAAAATCTGTTTTTTCTTAAAGGAGATCTATTCCTTTTTATTATGTATTTAGGAACAAACTATCATATATGTAGATCAGTAATTTACAAACCCAAAATTGATAGAAACAGAACCAGATCTTTACTTCCTATGCAAAACTGTAGAACTGACAAGCTCCGCCTTTTTATGTTGATAAGCTCCGCCTCTTTATATTGATAAGCCCTGCCTTATCTGTGTAACTTTCAGGAGGTGACAAATCAAATGCACAATTCAGTAAAAACAGAAAACCATTCTTCAGAACATTTGTATTGGGAATGAACATGTTTTATGCTAGGTATATAGTGTTAAAAAAATGTCCAAAGAAGCATCTTTTCTAATATAACAAACAATTTATTATAATTTTTTATTTATTTTTTTTTTACTTGAGGGCCATATCCAAACCCAGAATAGTGTTGCCTGGAAATAGTGTTGCCTGGAAATTCAAATTCAGTTGATCTGAAACGCAGGCGGAGGGCGTGGTGACCAGACCCACTCTGAGCTGTTTACTGAAGCCTGGTTCTGGATCCCTGGCAATTCAGGCTCCTCCAGGCCAAATAATAGACACTTTTGTGACCATGCAAGCTCGCTCAAAGTAAAAACACAGATTTTTATTGACTATTTAGTGTATTTTTTCAAGTATATTTTTAGGGATGCACCGATCCGATACCTGGATCGAGTATCGGCTCCATGATATCGGTTCAGCCGATATCGTGGCTGTGCCTTTAATTGGACATTCATTCATTTTCTACCGCTTAATCCCGTTAGGGTCGCGGGTGACTGGAGCCTATCCCAGTGACTTTGGGCCTTAGGCGGGGAACACCCTGGACAGTGGCCAACTTGCCGCAGGGTTTTTTTAATTGGACATAATGAGACTAATTTACAGGCTGGTGTTGATCCATAGCAATTCATAATATTGGGCATTTTATTCAGAAGTTGTGACTTGCACTATAAACAACAGTTACATAGCACAATATGACCAAATGTATTACTTTTTTATAAGAAAAGAAGCAGTTTCAGTCCTTTCACCAGTATCGTTGATATCGGGTATCGGCAGATAGTTAAAGCCAAGTATCGGGATCGATATCGGAACAGAAAAAGCTGGATCGGTGCATCCCTTTTTGGTCACAAAGTTGCCCAGTGCACATATAATAATAAAAAGATTTAATTTACTTCTTGAACTGATAGCCCGGCCTCTATTGACAAGTCTAGGGCTGCAACTAATTATTATTTTGGTCAATCAGTTAGTTGTTTAAATGTAAAAATGACTTTAATACAAGATTTTACCAAGTTTGAGCTGAGTTAACGCCGCTTGAGGACGTCCTGGAGATGTAGATTTTAAGTTTGTCAAAAGTCTTTGAAAGATTCTGATTCTAAACAGGACTAAATCTGAAACTAGATGCTCATTTGAACACGTATTGATCAAAAATACAGTTAGCATGAAAACGTTGTAGAATAATAAGGGTTAGGGTTAAATCAAAATGTTTAATTTAAAATAAGTATTTGTATTTTCTGTTGACATCTATTATTTAAAGCAAGCACTTTTAATGATCATCGTGGTGTCATAATTAGGCTTCATCAAGAATGGAGTCTGTTTCTTAGTAGTAAAATGTAATTTGAAATTTAGTTTCATATAAACACCAGACTCAGACAAGCTAGTTTTTACCAAGAAACACTTAGTAACTGTAACAAGCAGCAGGTTCTATAATTGTAATGCTTATTGTTGTAAAGTGTCTCTGTGACTATTTTGAGCCAAACATGCTTCACTGTATATTGGGGTGCACGATAGCAGAGTGGTTAGAGCTCTGGCTTCCCAATAAGGAGGTTGTGGGTTCGACTCCGGGTCGGACCATACTAACATCTCACGATCTCTCTGGGTGGAGTTTGCATGTTCTCCCCGTGTCACCGTGGGTTTCTCCGGTTTCCTCCCACCTCAAAAACATGTATGTTTAGGTTAATTGGGCATCACTGTAAATTTCCCTTAGTGAGTGAATGAGAGAGTGAATGTTTGTCTGTTAACCCTGCGGCAAGTTGGCCACTGTCCAGGGCGATTCCCCGCCTAAGGCCCAAAGTCACTGGGCTAGGCTCCAGTCACCCGCGACCCCTAACGGGACTAAGCGGTAGAAAATGAATGAATGAATGAATGCTTCACTATAAATCTGAATGTATTAAATAGTCACAATTACATACAGACAAGTGCTCAGAAAAGTCCTGTTTTCACCTACCACCTGTCCCCGTCCACTTGTCTGTAGTTACAGCCGATTACTAAAAACAAATTCATATAAAAAAAAAAAAAAAACATTAGGATTTAAACTTGTTGTGCAACAACTCTCCAACTTCCAAAACGTTCATTTAAAATCTTGTTAAATTTGACAGTCGGAGCTTATCAGTTCTTGAACAGGAAGTATTAAGACTGGTTTACGTTTCCAAGGCATTATAGACCAAATGTATGTTTTACAATGAAGAAAATGTTGTCTACGTAAGTCATAGTTTATGAAAGAATACAATAGGTCTCCTTTAAGCGTCACTTATGAAGTCTTTATTAACATTTGTGAGCCAAGGCAAAGTGAAAGTTGTTTGGACTGGGATAAAATAAAGACAATTAATAGCAAAATCTTAAATAATAATAATAATAAATGTGGAGTAATGCGTCATAAGCACTTTGAAAACAGACGCTTGACAGTGGTGATGTTTGAAGGATTCTTGTGGGTTCATCTTTACACCTTTTCTGTTCTTTTGTGTCGTTTTCTGGACAAATGTCAGCGGCGTCGGTCACTGGTTTTTAAAGACGTTTGTGCCTTGTTTTCGAAGGTGAAACACGGACTTTGGAGACACAGCGAAGTGCAAAAAGTGTCATTTCAGTTTAGACACAACTGCAACAATCCGTTCTTTTTTTTTCAAGTAGAAAGGTTTCAAAGTTGTCTTCAGACGTTTGGACTCTCAGTCTGACGGAAGTGACCCGAGGCTGTATTTGATCAGATTTTGTGTCCTGAACTACACCTGTCTTAGTTCTTTAGTGGGTCTTCGTTGTGATCGATTCAGTGGACATAAACGGTCTTCGAAAACGCTGTCCACAACTTTAAAGCCTTTGTTCTACGGATCAGGATTCGTTTGCCTGGATAGTTCGGTTCGATTGGGTAACGTGCAAACAAACTCTTATCTGTAGGGGTGTAACGATACGTTTTTAGAACAATACAATACATTTCGATATGAGGCCATGAGATACGATTACAAAACGATTTGGGGTTTTTGGGAACGATACGATTCGGAACGATACAGTGTTTTAAAACGATATTTCGATTCAGTTTGATAGCTTACGACATAATCAAAATCAGCTTAACAACACAATTATTTTTCATTGCACATGAAAAACAGCAACTTTCCCCCTTTATACTTAAGTTTAGTATCATAATAAAATAAGTGACCCACATTTCACCATCTTAGTGAATCATTTTCACACAGATGCAGTGTGTTGAGATGGGAGTCTGAGAACTTACTGTATCTTCAATCGTGACTTATCATTAGATTCAATATTAAATCCATAAACATGCAGACTCAAAGTTTTGATCCAAAGCATGTTGATGTTGCGTCTTAAGTACAGCATACGTCCAAAATGTGACAGACTGGCAGTGGAGCCATAAGCCTGCACAAATGCTCGGGTCGCCCCGAGCGTGGTTGCAGCTTGTCTGTTTTTTTTCGGAGTGCGAGTCGTTCCGCAGCGTTAGCTCCGTTGGCGGTTTGGTTTCGTCTTTGCGGCTTTGTCCCTCGTGGTCTGCGCTCTCGCAGGCCCGCGGAATGGTTTGGATACAGCGCTGTCTGTCTCCTCCATGGAAGTATTGGTCTCCTCCGCATGGCTGTGTGGCAGCGGTGACGTCCGGCCGGGAGGAGATTCCGTGTGAAACGCGCTGCAGGCGCTTGATAATGACGCAGCGCGGAAACCCAGCGTAATAAACGCGCATTTAGTTAAACATTTATGTGAAAAATACACTACTAAGAATGTCGTTTGTCTGTACGTTTATGTTTCACCATATATCTAAATAAAACGATCCTTTGGGCTTAGATTCGAAGCGATTCAAAATTGCATCGATGTGTGGTCGGGATTAAGGCCAACTAGTAGAACGCCGATGCAGCGGATCGTAAGGGCTGTGTATCGATACTTTGAATATTTAGGTGAATCGTTACATCCCTACTTATCTGGTCCAAATCTGGTCCGGTTGGAGAGGTCGGTCTCGGCTCGGTTGTTTAGTGAAAGCAAAAGACAAAACCATGAAGTGAACAGTGACGTGATCCAGGCTGAGACGCACATGAGGCTCAATAAAAACATAAAAGGACAAGCATTTTCTCATTTGAAAACAACAACAACAAATGCGACTGTTCTTGAAATAACCGCATAAATATCTGCTTCTATTGGCAAACTTAATTTGTAGAATTGTCAGAATCGCTCGCTTGATTTTCTCAAATCAAGATCACATTTGTGTTTACTGGTAACACTGACTAAATTAAGATTGTGACTTCTCTAGTAAAAGCCTGTCGTTGCAGCCCTGTTGGAGTCATAAAATGTACTTTTCTTTATTCAGTTCATACATGTTTGGGAGTCTATAAAGACCAGTTAATTATTCGATTTGTTTATTCAATAATTGATAGTTGGGATTAAGGAACCAAGGGACATGTGCGGTACCTTTTACCTTTTTCCTATAATTTCAATTTTGTTCATTTTTTCATAAACTAACTTCTGTTTAACTCAGAAGAAAGGGTTCGTTCGTTTATGTAACCATTTTAGTCACAGTCAAATCAGACACACTAACAAGACTCTGTGCCTGTTTAAATTCTCTTCTAATTATTAAAAAATATTAGACTTTTTAATTGGCTCCATCTAAACTAGATAAGTGGGCGGGGCAGAATAAGGTGAAAAGTTGGGGAACCTGGCTTTATTTTTTGTTGTAAAGAGTTGTACAAAACTTCATCAACCCAACAAAAGTCAGACTGAAAAACCTTCTAAAATCAAACACTGCAGCTGTAATGACACTTTTCCTTCCGTTGAACCTTGAGCTCACGTCTGAATCTGGACCTTTAGCTTCGTCCAGAGTCGTGTTTGCTTTGGCTGTCCATCCCCAAAGTCCGTCCTCCCGGTCAAACTTTCACAAACACTGCACTGGCGCTAAAACGACTTGGATTCTAATCAGCGTCATTCTGAGTGAAGCTGGGTTTTTGTTTTCTGCCGTGAACCTCCCGCGTTGTTGTTGTTCTGGTCGACACTTTTCTGTAGCACTTTCTGAAGTCATGCAATATTGTATTTAAGATTCTTCTGATTGTTTTGCACACGACGGTGACGAGGAGGAAAACGCAATACTTTCCATGTTTTTGTGTCTGGAACATCGCGGCAATACTGACTGTCTCTCACGTTCACTGTCAATGTCCTTTATTTATTACAATGTTGAATAAAACATGTTCTTAATGAAAAATATCAGAGCAAATGTGTGTTTTTGTAACAGTATGGATTAGGTCTTTCTATCTTTAGTTTCCTTAAATATTTTTCATGACAAGAATACATTTGGTGTTTTTAACTTTCTTCCAGGTTCTGTTTAGTCAGAAGAACTTGTTGAAAGTGTAAAAGACACGCACATCCAAGCTACTAAAGTTGGGTGCTGGACACAGACGGTAAAAATCTGAATAAGTAAAAAGGTCCCAAAATCATTTACTTGCTCCACCCAGCGACGTTCGGCGTTAGCCTTCATCAGACATGAAAAGACGAAGACACACCTGTCTCTTATACACATTAGCTAAGTCACGTGGATTGACTTAGTCAGAAGATCTCCCCTGTCCTCATGTTTAGTGTTCACACAGCAACTGTTTGTGAAACTGGCTTTAACTGGCTTTGGTTTTAGCATCTGTAAAGTCTTAAACATTTAAATAAGTAACATAACTACTGTTGTAAATCATAAGACTATGATCTACAACAGTAGTTCCCAAAGTGTGGGTCGGGACCCCTCGGAGGATCGCGAAGCAACACTTGGGGGTTGTAAGATGATTTCAAAATGAATCTTTACAGTAATGACTTGGAATTAAATCATTGTTTTTTGTTAAAAACAGTATGTGTGAGTGAATTGGGGTCATATAAAGCAATAAACTATGAAATAAACACAACTGTACCAAATTTAAATGGTTTTAAAACTTAAAATGATTCCAAAAGTATTTACAGTTTTGCTGTTTGGGTCGCGAGTTAGTTGCACGATTATTTTGGGGTCCAGAGCTGAAAGTTTGGGAACCCCTGATCTACAAAACCTAAAAACATCACTGACATTTACAATAAAGCACAACTATTCACTGTAATTCCTAGTTAGGCTACTATTCACAAAGTAAATAAATATATTTTGGGAGTTACTGCTTTTAAATCTGAAGGATAGTTTATTTAATGTGAGAACATCTAAAACATGTTTCCAACAAAGTTCGTGGTGTAAATGTGTTTGTGTTGCCAAAAGGTTCCTGGTCTGACCGAAAGTACCTGCCCCAGAGCAGGAGCTAAAAAAGAGTCCAGTCCATAGTTCCTGTTCTGTGTGAACACTGGAACTACAACAAAGTACTAGAAACTGACATAAGTTCCTACAGTGGGAAAGGCCTATGAGGTGTTTAAGCTTAGTAAATTCTCTAATTTGAGTCCTTCAATGTGTGCACACGCTCGGAAGCTTCAGCACAAGCGCAGAAAGGTTAGTCTGTGACTACAGCAACACCTGCAAGAACAAAGAGCATTTACTTTTGATATCTGTTTATTTTAGTGAATTATGAGCTCTGTGTTTGTGGGAAGACAATATTTAACTGTTAATAAACTTATCAAACAGCTCAGAAACATGGAGATAACTTTTCGACTGGAAAGTACACGATTTCACTGCTCTCTATTTAAATAAACAAAGAAAATAAATATAAAAATAAATATATAATAAAGTGTCACAGTTGCCCGAACAACCCAAAGATGACTTAAAACCTAAAAACAATCTTTTTTTTAGGGCTCAGGACATTTACCCAAAGTAACACAGATCTGCTCTGAGTTCTGAACTGGATTTAGTCTGAAGTCTTTGAGAGTCTGGACTTTAAACGTGGTTGAGCAGCGCCCTCCAGTGTTCGTTTGGACAAACTACAAATGTCCAGCACCAGATGTGATGATGCACTGAACCAGACGGAGCTTTATGAACGGCTAAGTTTAGGTCTGAAGTTACACTCATGGTATGTTAGGTTTAAAGTCTAAGGTTTAGATTTTTAATATTCATAAAGAGAGTCTGGATTAGATCAGGGCTATTCAACTATTGTTTCTCAAGAGCCAAATTTAACCGAAGACCATGGCTCTGCCGATAGCTGCACAAAATGTCACCAGTTTTGACTAAATTTAGGGTTACCCAATATTTACAGCATTATATCTGTTTCAGTAATGAAAAAAAAAAAAAAAAAAAAAAAAAAAAAAAAAAAAAAAAAAAAAAAAAAAAAGTCAGTTAGAAAATACGACAAAATATATAGTCTATGTTTGAATTTGAAAGCTCTACAAACCTTCTAAAACAACACTGAACCACAATTAAACAAGGACCAGATCAGGACTAAGAAAATCTCAGCATTAAACCAGGACTAAACCAGGACTAAAGCGGGATTAAACAGAACTAAAGTAGCACCCAATGAAGTCTAAGGTATAGTCACCCAGTTTTGAACCTCAAGCAAGAGAAAGTGTCTTTTTATAATAGTGGAAAAATGGGTTGAGGGCCAAATCAAAGGGCCTTAAGTTGAATAGGCCTACGATAGATTGTTGTCTTGGTCCTTCTCGGTCTGTAAAAGTCTCGGTCTTGTCTCGGTCTTGTCTCGGTCTTGTCTTGTCTGGATCAGCCCGGTCTTGACCACTACACTAACACACACAGTGCTTTGGACACGATTACTAAACTTTGTGGAGAAATAAAGTAACAAAACCACGAGCCACAATGTCTGAGGTTTATTCAGAGCTGGTTCTGTACAAGAGACTTTGTTCCACACGACTTCTTTACATTTGTACACAGAAAAACACACATCGTTATATATTTACAGTTCAACATGGCCGCCTGGTCCAAACGCACCAGACACAACGCGAGTCACATTAGAAAGTCTGAAAAACAGGGTTCAAAGGTCACAGAAAACACCACCAAAGGCCTGGCAGAGAGTCCTTTTTACACCAGGAGGGTAAAGTGTGTACGACAGGCTTTTTAGTGATGGAAAAGTGAGTGAGATGAGCAGAAAAAGCAGATTTAGGCCACATATAATGCATTCTTTACTCTTTTAAAACCTCTTAAGGCACCAAGGGACGTGTCCGGTACGTCCCACTGTTTACTAAAACTTTTAACAGGTTTGATATTTAGAAGATAAATCAACCATTCTGAAGTGGCTCAGTCCAAGTCCAGACCCGAGACCCGATTTAAGTCCCGTCCAAGACCCAGTCTGCAGTTTGGAGAGTGTAAAACTGTAGCTCGATTTGGAGTCAAATGCTAATTATTACATGCTGATTTCTGCTGTAGTGTTTCCTCGTTTATCTCGATACTTTTGTCAGTTCCAGTCCCTTTTTGGCTGGGTTCACACAGAACAGGAACTATAGACTGGGGCCACACTTTAGGGACTTTTTTAGCTCCTGCTCTGGGGCAGTCAGAACTTTTTGGTGACACACACATTTAAAAAATTACTTTAAAGTATTAACTCTTCCCCAGGGCTCCCCTGCAAAAGAGATTCTGAATCTCAGTGGGACTTCCCTGGTTAAATAAAGGTCAATTAAAAAAATAAAAAAAAAAATGCAAAAGCTCCCAAAATAAATGTTTAAATCTGTAAATAGTATCTATTATTAGGCATAAGAGTGAATAGTTGTGTTTTATTGTTGATTTCAGTGATGATTTTAGTTTTTGTACATCACAGTTTTATATAGAAGAAAAAAAACTACTTTTGTGTTTTATCTCTTAGACTACCAAAAAATGATGATATATTCTATAGATGTTTCTCAGGTTATACAGTGTCGTAAATCAATTAATGATAGCGAATTTTTATCAGCAAACTATGAAAATATGGGTAGTTATTTCTGCAACCGTGCCGATTATCTCAACATCAGTTGGTGTAACACTGAGTTGGAATCAATAAACATCATCAAACTATCAGCCCAGCAGTTTCTTACAATTTTATTGACCAATACTAAGATACTCTCGGTCAAAAGTTGACCAATACACTTCGAGATAGCTGCTCTCCTTACAGAGAGTTTTGTACATATCATTATCTGTATAGACATGAAGTTCTAAATTAATTTCACCCAAAATTCTTTGTGCGTCCTTTCTCAGCCTCCTATAACAAAGCACAGATGGATAACAATGTTGTTGTACATTTGTATTCTCAGCGCCATATCCAGCTCAGCAGGAAAGGCGAACCAATCATATGCAGCACTCTAACATGTTGAGTTAATATTGGTAGTCTTCACCGATCGCGCTCTTCACGTCACATTCGTCGAACGTCTCCTCTTTAGGAGCTGTTGTTGCCCCAACCGAGCGTGCTCTCCTAAAATTACGATGCAAATGAACTTTCCCACGCGTGAGAATTTTAGGAGAGTATCTTAAGTTATCCAAATGTGTAAATCCAATATGCGTTCATTAAGCGGTTATGAGTTTTGGTCGGCTAAGCCACAAGAGTATACACACTAATCAAATCATGTCCAAATAACGCTTCCCAATATCCCCATTGACACTAGCCAAATATTTGAGACCATGTTTCGTTACACCAATTTGTATTTTTAACATCTCGCACTACTCAATTTTATTACTTGCACCAAAGTGGGTGAGAATTGCACAGTGACTCTTCATGTCCTCTGCGTCGATACAAATATAAGTACGATGTTCATATAGTGTTTTTGTGAGCCTTGCCATAGATTTGCCAGTGACTGAGCACACAATAGATTTAACATCTGGTAATTAGAAGATCTTAGCTCTATATAGCCCAACGAGACACACTCCAGTATACACAAAACTGACATAACAGCGCCTAACTGCATATCCTTAGTTTGAGCGTTAACCGCACAGGCCGAGGTAAGTATAGAAAGCTCTGGACCGTAGAGGTAGTCCAGTGCGGAGATGCCTTGCTGTCCATAGAGCATTTTTGTGTATTTCTGTCTTGAGGTCTCGAGAGTATCGTTAAAAATAGTAGTATGTATTATTCGACTGAGTGTGTAGAGGCTCTGGTTCTTTATAGTAGTTATATTTTCTCTGTTTTCAACCTTACCGAGAGACACTGTCTACCTTTCTAGCGTCCTAATGTAGAGGTCAGTCTGTCTATATCACAGAATGTAGCACCAGATCAACATGTTTATTCTGTAATAACTTTCATTCTGTGCGTCTCCTGCTAAGACTACATGGAACATCTATTAGCTAAACATATCTCATAACACAACCAATTACCGCCTGAGATCAAGGTACATTCATCACATTAAGAAATGGTATAGCTCCGAGGCCTCATATGGTATAAAAGGACTACCAAGCTTTAGACAACTCTTTGTACACCTCACTATTTACACGCTTATTTACTGTGCAAGCTTATTTACAAAGTGGTATCTTTATTAGCCACAAACTACCAGTTAAAATGTTTGGTTATTAGAGACATAGACGACCTACTGACCCATCTAATGTATAGAGAAATCTTACTCTTTTTACAGTATCTGCCATGTGTTAACTGTTGAATGATGTTATAATCAGTGTGAGTGAGCCAAACAACTGAGTTGTCTGATTCACTCTTCTATGTTATAACCTGTCCCCAACTTGCTTGCTAGGAGCCTTCACACATGATCATAATACCATTATCTGCATTGCGACATAGTAAATACACCTTCATTTTGTGTAGATAAAAAGTATATTGACTTGCGTCAGCAGACATCACACACACCGTGTCTTCCTACACACTTTACCAAAGAGGGTACTAACTTCACCACATAATGACTGCAGACGAGAGTGTTGTCAAGGTATGAATAAGAATTTAAACGGCCAATATATGCACAGTCCACGCTCAGAAATATTATTACTACATTTCGTGCTGTCTATTGTTTCCAAGTCTGTTGGGATTGAACGATACATGAAATATATTCTACAAGCATTCCATGAAAACATAATAAAAACTTGCTACAATTACAGACAGTGCGACTGACATCCTTGCCCCGTGCCTGGATCCCTTCCTCTCACACACGCTCTCGTCAGTGTTGTGTTATGGCCCCCAATCACCTTTGGAAATAAAAGAATCCGTTGTTGCGATGAAGCACAATTATATATCTCTGCGGCTTCAGCTTTGTTCCACCGGCATAGAGGAAGCTTTATTTGTCGACCTTGGTACCGGGTGTACTTCCTGTCCCAGCTGCCGACGGCTACTCTATCGCGATGAACACTTTTCTCACGCATATTAGACTATCTACCGGCTGTGAGATGCTTGCTTATCCCATTATGAGAAGTCCACCTACGATTACGACTTCACAAAAGCGTGTCGTCCTTTCAGTGAACAAGTTATTTGTTCTTCCACAATGTAAGGATACTTGAAAAAAGACAGACCCAGTTGTGTGCTTTAAATCTCTAAGAGCTAATTCGTGATATTACTAAAGTTATATCCTAACACTGTTCAAACATCTATATCGCTGCATACAGTCATCATGTTCTATCCTCTTGCACATTCTGTCAGAGCTCATTTTAAACGAATAATTCTGTACAGCTCGCACAAAATACTGACGGAAGTTATCTGAGCGTAACGAGCTATAGATACAACAGCGAAAATGCTAACCTTACAATGCGTGATCTACGTCTTAATCAGTTACAAAAAAAAATATAGTTATTACTTGACTTAAGCACGTTTTATAACTATTTTATAGGTGGTTTAAGACTTCCTTGTGTTGATTAGCCATGATTACCAGGATGCCCTTTGACCACGCATGTTAACTTCCTTATATGAATGGATGAGACAATGAGTGATCTTCCGTTTGGGGCGTCACATCCAATCGAAACCTCGTGTCGGTTGTTCTGCGATATAGTTCCTCTGAATCTTTAATTGCGAGTCGAAAGACAATCCATGTGCAGACCCGATCATCAATGAATAAAGTGTCGTTTAAGGATAAAAGTACAATCTAGTTTACCTACCATAAACTGAACAAATAGCAATCTTCGCAGTGCAATTATAACTACGCGAGTGCATGTCTATTGTTATACAACTTTACTAACCAACAAACCCTGAGCGTAACCCCTGGACACACTAGTGCAAAGCGGGAGTTTTAGCGACTAAACGGCACACCTACAGCGTCACACTTAAGAGGATCTCCGCGGAACACATCACCACGCGTAATCTGTTGTAGAAAAACATGCTAAAACGTGGTCAAAGTAACATACCAGAGGCCCCACTCTCCCCGGTGCTAGAATCGCTGCGATAGTGCGATAGCCATTGAGACAATGCTCTCTGCGAACCCATAGTTAGCTTGTGAGGGACCGGGCGGGGGGGGGCGCGAGAATCAGGGGAGCGAAAGAATCCAACCTATTTTTGTGTCGCTTGACGCTGGCGTAGCTGCGTGTAGAAGTGTAGAATACAGAGAATACAAAGGCTTCTACGTTATGTATGTAGCGTGTACTTTCCAATCAGCGCACCACACGTCCTGACAGACCTGGCGTTACAACCTGGACAGACCTGACTGTGTGATGGTAGTCCTGCTTCAAAGGAGACTGCCTGCTTAAAGAGTTTTCATATTTACTATTGAAAACCTCGCGTTGCCGTTTGATCAGCCGGTCCAGAGGGGAAATATGAACTGTTCATGTGAATTATTTTCACCGAGTAGACCTGATCACAAGAGCAGAAACACAGACAGACAAAGCGTTCGAAAGTCACGACTTCTTCCCATTGAGAAACATGCAGATGGTAGTCCGCACTATCCGACTTGACGAGCGACCTACAGTGTCTACAACGACGAGCGTGCTAAGCGACTAGCTGCTTATTCTGTCTTGGCGCGTGTGAGAGTGTGCGTGTCGAGTTACGGAACTCTCTGGTACAGGCGGCGTCTCAGCGTGCACAAGACATCTTATTTCTCTATTGTGACTACTGTTCACGTCAGCGGGTCTAGTTATGAAAATAATACGCTGTGTAGCTAGAAAGTGTTCTTCATCGGCTGGCCCTTATGTACTTGACTCCTACACACGAAAGTCTGCAACCACTACGAACATCGTATTCAGTGTAATACCGTCCTATGTGTAGGCGGATTTACGGCAGCGCTCCCAGGCCAGCTGGACTGTAAAAAAAAGAACGATCGACGACGTATCACAAACGTGCCGTCGCACACGAGCACATATATAAAAGAGACTGCACCAGCCGTCTATGCGCGACCAACATGTGAAGAGCAAAGTGACAGTGGTTTCAAAACGACAGTACTAACGAGCTTTAACCATATCAGACTTCAGTTATTAACTTTATTCTTACCAAAAGTCTTCACAAAACATAAATAACACAAATTTTAGTCCGGATTCCGCTCTCGTTTTGTCAAATGTCCTGTGCTGTCAGTGTTTATTAATTGACATATATCTCCTCGATCTCTGGTAACACATCAAGCTACTGTGGCCATAAAACACACCAATATCGAACACATGTAACCAGCGATAAACAGACATCACACACGCGACTTGCGAACCTATGATGATGCAAGAGAATCTCCCTGTCACGCTCACCTTCCTGAGACATAAGAGTTTTTAGTGAGCGACTTACGTTGAAAAGTCTTATTTCGAGCATACACAACATAGTCACACGTCTCCCTATGATTACACACACTTCCCAATGAGATAGTTGAAATTACTAGTTTGTTTCTCTGTTTCAGCAGTTGCATACACACGAAATAGTAAGATACGTGTGATTGATCACTCCTATTAATGTGTTCTTACCCAAACGCGTAAAAATTTCTATAAATGGCTCTGTAAAGAAAGTAGGATTATTAAAGTTATTACAAGTGATGAATAGTAAATTATCTGACTACCGATACAAAAAAAAGAAATCCTCTGTCCGCAGACTGCTTAACACAAAGGAGCCTGTATCTCAAATCGTCTCACACCAACAAAGTCTCTTGCTGGAACCGATCCAATGTATGAGAAACCACCTATCGAACGGTCTCTTAGAGCGATTAAACGGCGTGTGTGCTACTACGATAACAAAGCTAGCCCTGTGGATGTTCTGCTGTCTCTAGACTTAGACCGATGAACGATTTACGCGCTACGGTGGTCTAGAAAGCCCGCATTAAACATCGAAGTTTGGTATGTTTTAAAATTTGCGTGTTGTTTTAGGATCGTCTTCTGTTGAAACATGAGTTTATCTGTAATTTTGACACAATCTCTATATTCAACGGCGTGTCTCTTGCCAGAATGAGTCTCCCGGTAGTGTGAGCACCTTTACAGACGTTTTCCTACTTTCTGCATGCAGATTCTGTAGAGTCAGTCTTTTTCTGGAGCATAATAATCTTGAATAAATCAGTAGTTCAGTGGGTGTGCTGTGTGTGTTGAAATTTATTGTTCTTCAGCCCTGTATTATGAGATCATGACGTTACACTTTGGTTCCCGAGCGTGTGTCATTAGAGTCACGACTTTACTGGTGTGAGTTGTTTGTGATAAGTAACTGTCGTCTATCTGAATGTTTTGGCCTTTTGTTTTTCCCTACTCTCTGCGACTTTCGGAGTCGCCGCTCAGGAAATCTCTCTTTTTACTCTGATCTTCTCATTCTATTTTTCGTGTTTCTCTATATCAGCAGCACAGTGAACTAAATATTCTTCATACACATCCTCTAACATACATTCTCGTCTGCGCAAAACTACGTTTTTAATAACACACACATGGTACACTCTAAGTCTGCTTTTTCAACTCAAATACTCTCTCTTTGCGTGCTCAGGCATGTGCTGCTCGGATGGCCACAACGAAGTCCAAACAAACAGAGGTTGTCGTTTGGTGACCCATCTTACACAAGTGTTTAGTGCGTTAAAGTGAATGAGTTTAGTCGAGATGAGGTAAAAGCTATGTGGTATCTATTCTGTCTCTTGTGTCCATGGAGACTGCTAACTTTGACACTGGATCGTGAACTCGACTAAACGTGTTCAAACCAAGAGAGCTCCACTGTGTTCTCTGTGTCATCAGCGTTCTTATAGGATATATCGAGGGTATATGTTCCATTAATTTCTTACATGATTAATCTGCTTTCCAGTGCCGGAGGCCACCTTGCTTTACCCTGATTCGTCATTTGAGCTTACATCTTTTCAAACACAATATTCACACGAGCTGGGTATTTGACATTTGGTGCCCCTTTCACACTAGAACACAGAGCGTTCTGGCACCACAGTACATTTATTGATCCTTGTTTCACAGACAGCAGACTCTCTGGATTCTGAGATAATAGCGACTAACCACCATCCCTCACGGTGATTGCCGCGTTCAAGTGATAAATCTGCTGATAGTGTTTGAACATATCTAGTCGTTTTTTATAGTGCGATAACAATCCAAACATACGCCTAAACCCATACGAACGGTAATCTGACTTGCAGAACAAAGTGTTATTGAAACATGCAGAGACTCTATGCAACGTCGGTCGTAAGACCGGTCGAGCTCATTTATTGAGACTCACGAACAATTCTGCCCATAGACGTCTTTGATTTATGCGCTTTGGTGCTCGTTAATCAACATCATTGACTCTTTGAATCGAGCAGCGCAATTGCGTCCTCCGTGGCTATCAGTCAGCTCGCCTCAGCCTCACAGCCCTACGCCATGCGTGCTATGTCTGGCTTCTGCTCCTCTCTGCTCTCTCTACGCTCTTCTCTTCTCTGCACATGCGTGCTCGTTTCGTCATACTCTATACGACACGACAGGAGAGTGCGTGAGTGGGCTATCCGGGCCAGAAGTCGCAACTGCTGAGAGGAGTTTACACACACGAGGGAAAAACGTCGACCAGACTCTCTTCCGTTACTTCCTAGGCAGCTAACGTCCACCATGGTAGGCCCTAGACCGTGAAGATTGAACTTCCTTCTGACACTTTGTGTACAGAGGAAGTTTCTAGACTCGCTGCATGTGTCGTTCTCCTCAGAGTCCTAGTCCAGTAGGATCAGCTTTTCTTTAGTTTAAAGATCAAATATCTGCTCTAAACTAACTCAACTGTGTTTTTAGTCCAACAGGTTTTGTCTGTGAACAGACAAATAAAAATGTAATTACAGGAAAAGGCACCAAAATGCAAAAAGGAGCTGTGAATATTGTTTAAAATGAGCCAAAAGTCCTGACAGGGAGAAGAGGGCTGGCACTGAAAGAGTTAATCAAAGAAATCATAAATTACCTCGACATTCCTTGAACGCTGTGCACCAGAAACACGTCCCTTTAACACATCTCATGGAAACGAGCAGATGAACAACAAAAGCTCCACAGCGCTGCTTTTCCACCGACAACATTCATCTTTAACGTAAACACTTGTGTAAAAGAACTGGGACAAACTGAAACTGTTTTTGCTTCATGGCCCCAGCGAAAAGTTTTAAAAAACATATTTCAAACGAGCGGCAGTTTGAGGAGAGCAAAGGAATGTGTTTTCGCCTTGAAGAATGACGTTCAGAGTCTCGTGTTCTGTCCGAGGCTTTCAAACTTGTCTTTAGTCCACAGACTCCAGTTTTTGTTTTGTTTTTTAGGATTTCTGTTCGGCGGCAGCAGCAGGAGCGGCCACACTCTCCGGCTTCACGATCTGATACGTGATCAAGTATTCGGGATAAGCCTGGACACAGGGACAAAGAAGAGTCAGTGGTTATCCTCCATGAGCTTCCATTTAACCAAGAACTAAAAACAAAAACAGGACTAAAGCTCCTGATGGAACATGACCATGAACAGGAACGTACTCAATGTATGGATATCAGGATATATATACAAACTCATTGGCAATACGTGTATCAATACAGTGAGGAGGATCGGGACACTTAATTAACTTTATGAACTTGAAGGCTGAAACTATTGAGCTGAACAATGTAAGACACTTGTTTGTAACATAAAGAGCAGTTTGAAAATACAATTCCTCTGTATTTTGTTATTCTACATAATCAAATTTAGATTTTTAAGACTGATTTTAGAGATGGTTATACTCAAAAACATGTTTTTACAGCTAAAATACAAAAATGTATATTCTAAAACATACTGTATTTTGATATGTGATACATTGAGGAGAGTATATCGGGATACGTATCATACCCTGACCTCTGTATTGAGATATATATCGTATCAAAAGACTCTAACACCCAGCCTTAACCATGGAAACGTGCCATATTACAGGTACAGGTCAGTGGTTCTCAAAGTGGGTCCCCGGACCATGTGTGGCACTGTTAGTTCTACAATTTACACAATCCCAGGCACGTTTTTATAGAAAAACATACACCAATAAATAAAGGAATTGAGATGAATAGGGATGCAACAATCCAGCTTTTTCACTTCTAATACCGATTCTGATATTTTGATTTTAAGTATCTGCGATACCTGATAATAACCGATACCAGTGTAAGAACTGAAAGACCTTATTTTTCTTAGCAAAACATAAGACATTTTGATCATACAGTTTATAGTAACTGTTATTTATAGGGCAAGTCACAACTAAACAACTTAATCTGGATAAAATAACAAACGTTATGAGACGTTCTGGATCAACAACAGCCAATAAATCTGTCTCATTATGTCCAATTAAAGGCACAACAATGATATCGGCTGAACCGATATCATGGAGCCGATACCAGATCCAGCAAAATTTCCTGGATCGGCACAGATATCCGATCCCAGAATCGGATCGGTGCATCACTAAAGATGAATTAGTATTTCATTTACAGTTTTGATAAAAACATAGTTTGTACAATTTTACTACAATGTCATTGTTTTTTCAAACGAGAGGAAGTTCTTGAAAAATGTTCAGTCCTGAAAAGCCCTGCTTTGTTTCTGTGTAACACCACAAGATGATTCATGCGGCCCCCACTATGATTTCAGATTAATATGGAAAGTGGCCTGCATGTAATGATTTGAACTACAGCTCCCATAATGCACTGCAGTTTAGCGCAGCCACAGCTCCTCTCTTACAGTAGCAACAGAACACGACAGAGAGATGAATAAAAACTCATAAAGTGACTTTTAAACTGTCCACAATAAAAAAACAAACAGAGAACAGACACAGGAGGAGAAACTGTCCCAGCTTCATTAGAGTTTGAGACCAGTGATGTCGACAGACACAGACAGATCTCTCACTATCATTGTTCACTGCTTGATTTTAGAAAACTTATATTCAGAACGATCAAGTAGCTTCTGTAAACTGCCCCGGTGTGTTTGTGTCGTCCCACAGACCTGCTCTCCTCTGTAGATGACATACTCGGCGTAGGCCAGGCCGTTCACACTGGGACGTCCGATCACAGAGTGGTGACCCGGAGGAGCGTGAGCCATCTTCATCGCACTGAACTGAAGAAACGACTTCCCCAGCGTCACTCTGCAGAACAGCATCTGTCTGCAACACACCAGGACCGAAAACAGGTTTAGCTGCCCTCCTTCTGAGTTTCCGGTCCCGCTTTAGCTCTGACCTGGGTCCACGTTTAGTCCTGACTCTGGTCCACGTTTAGCTCTGACTCTGTCCACGTTATACTCTCTGGTCCGACGTTTAGTCCTGACTCTGGTCCACGTTTAGTCCTGACTCTGGCCACGTGTAGTCCTGACTCTGAGCGCGTTTAGTCCTGATCTGGCCAGTTTAGTCCTGATTCTGGCCCAGTTTAGTCCTGACTCTGGTCCAAGTTTGGCTTCCTGACTCTCACTGGTCTCATGTTCGTCCTGAGCGACTGTAAACCACTTAGTGCGTGGTACCATCGAGGTTAATGTTCCATGAACTATGCTCGGCAGTCCCGCCAGTAAAGCTTTGTCAGAGTCCTGCGTATCTTCGTGGATCCGCGTTTAGCTCTACTCTGTGTGCCACGATTTAGATCCGTACTCTGAGTCCGCGTGTATAGGTGCGCTGACTCTGGTCCATGTTAGCCCTTGACTCTGTGTCGCGCTAGTTTTGCTAACCAGTGAAACTTCGGATCCCAAGGCAGAGATAATCTCAAAGGCTAATATTTTTCCCTGACTCTGTGAAGGTTTATTGAACTCCTGACATCCTATGGCCTATGATATTCTTTAGTCCCACTTCATGGCTTCCTCTTTTGGTTTTAGCACATGATCTCTAAGCATCTACTATAACCCACATAAGACACGTTAACATCAGATCTACTTGCCACTTGGTTTAAACCATGTTGATGCACACTCGTAATGCAGTCGATCGCGATACTTTTTTGCGTTAAATAATGCAATTAAGAGCTAAGATTGCTTTATGTTAATGCTCCCTGATTATAATTCCTTGCTAGGTTGCCTCTCAGCAGCAGATAACAGTAACTGCAGGACAGGATTTGATGTCGTTAATCTGAAATGTTCATCAAGAAAACCACTTAAATGCTGTTTTATTCTTTCAGCTGCCGAGCTCATAAATTGAACAGAGTCAAGCAGCAGCACGGGATCAACTGAAGTTGGACCATTAGCGTTAGCATGGCTGCTTATCCAAACTCAAAAGCACTATTTTTGTATGTGGCACATCAAACTGAAGAAGCTGAGCGGATGTAAAGACGAAAAAAACAAAAGCCTATTGTGTCTGACACCACAGTATTTAAACGCAAGACAAGAAGACATTTTCTAGAAAATTAAAGACAAGACCAAAGGCAACTTAGAAGCTAAAACCAAAGCACAGACGTTTCAACTTTCCACAAGTAGTGTGAGTCAAAGAAGCATTTTTCTTTGGGATCCTAATAGCAGGGGCGTGAGAGGGAGTGCGGCTGGCCAATCACAAAACAATAAATCTGAAGGTTTCTTAACCAGCGTCCAAAGCTGAGATTAAACAACAAGACAAATGTCAGATTCAGAAATGTTTTGTAAAATTACTTATCTATTGCCAATTGCATTCAGAAATGTAGTCAGAATGTGGACATGTAAGCTTTCAAAATAGGAATGTATTTTTCGATGCAAGTTTGCTTTTGGCTAAAAGTACGATAGTGCATCTTCAAAATGCCGTCGGAATATCACTGGGACAACATAGCCTCTCCAATGGAAATCACCCAGAAAATATATAGTTTAGAAGCCAGTGAAATTGGTGGAAATTTGTATTTATTGCTACCAAAATAATTGAACTAATTCTGGGAGCAGCCTAGGTTCCTCCTCGATGCCGTACACATACGGTTGTTTTGGACGAGTTTTCGGCGAAGTAAATGCCGGCGCCGAACATGCCGCCGATGTAAGCGTGGCGCTCGTCGAAGCCTTTGTGTATGATGGCGTTTATGAAGGGAGAGCCTGGAAGCAGAGACAGAAGAGACAAGAAGAACAGACAAAGAAACTGTGACTGAGAATGTTCTGGGAGAGTGTGAAAGTTTGAATAAATTATGTAAAACAGGCTCCCAAACACTAAACTGAAAAGGACAAGATGTGATTTCACTGGTGAACTGGGATTAACTTCAGAATAGTGTTAATTATGACAGAACCAGAAAAACAACTTGTATTTTCACATTTTGTTGAATACATTTCTTTTATTTTAACCCATGGATATGTGATGAAACTGGTTACAGTCTAGTCTTGGATTTCTGTGACACTGTTTGGTGCGAAAGCTCAGCAGAAACAGGAGAGATATCTATTTGTGTGACCAAAGTAAGAACTACACTAGTGTACAATCATTCTTTTCTAAAGTGATTTGTTTTCAATACTCCATTAACCCCTTAATTATTTTTAATAATTTTAATAAAGAACAAATTCAAATAAAATGTGTCTCATGTCCTTTGCAGAATCATAACATCTGGGACTCGTACAGGAGAGAGTCTAGAGAGTCCTCCAAGAGAGACCAGATCGGTCTGAGTATACAAGTGTTCTCAAAGGACTGAGTCCTGAAGATAACTCACCTCGCAGTCTGTGTACGGGAAGCGTAAAGCAGCAGAAGAATAGACCCAGAACAGAATAAAGCTTAACCCTTGAAGTGCCACAAAAGCAAGTCTGCTCAAAGTCATTCCAGGCTCAACTCTGCACAACTGGTTGTATAAAATAATACAGAAAGATAGAGCTTCCATATATTATATTCCCCCAGTGCCTGTGTGAAGGATTAAACAACTGAATAATAAAACATTTTATTCAAAATGCATTTTACAAATCAAGGAAACTTCAGAGTGGTACATAAAATAGGGACTTATGCATGTGTTTGTGTGGTTACACCTCTCGTACACAGACTGTGAGGTGAGTTCGGTTCAAGACACGTACAAGTTTCTTGTGAAGTGCTTTGTTCACCAGCTCCAGTCCACTGCGGTTCATGTTTGCTCAAAACTGCACAGATTCAAGTGGATTCCCGCAGGAATGCTCGTACTATGAGTTAAAAGTCGCGTCAGACTGCTGCGACCTATGGGAAAAATAGATTCTCTATGGATTCTTGCCGCACACTCACACGACTCTCTGACGTGCGTTCACACTGCTTCGAGGTCTGTGTACAAGGACACATTTGCTTTATGTACTTTCTAAGTTTGCGTGACTCGCGTAGCACTTTAAAAGACCTCCACGGTACCTACCAGTTAAGTACCGTGTCAGTTACTAGTAACTAACAGTGACACTTACTAGTACTTACTCTGGTACTTACTGTGGTACTTACACTGGTACCTAGAGTGGTACTTTGAGTGGTACTTGTACCAGTAACTACTGGTACATACCACTGGTAGTTACTGGTACTTACTCTGGTACTTTACTGTGGTACTTACACTGGTACCTACAGTGGTACTTTGAGTGGTACTTGTACAGCAGTTACTAGTACATACCACTGGTAGTTACTGGTACTTACACTAGTACCTACAGTGGTACTTTGAGTGGTACTTGTACCAGCAGTTACTGGTACATACCACTGGTAGTTACTGGTACTTACTGTGGTACTTACACTGGTACCTACAGTGGTACTTTTACCACCAGTATTGGCATGCTGGTATGGTCGTGGCCATACCAGCATGCCAAAGCCTGATCCCGTCAGATCTCAGAAGCTAAGCAGGGTTGGGCCTGGGCAGTACTCGGATGGGAGACCACAGAAGAACCTCAGGTGCCACAGTGGGGCAACTTCAGTGGTACTTACTACAGTAGTTGACAGTCAACTACTGTACTAAGTACCACTGAAGTACCAGTATGTGTCACTTTAGAACAGGTCCCGTTGTTACTAGTACTTAACTGTCAACTACTGTAGTAAGTACCACTGAAGTACCAGTATGTGTCACTTTAGAACAGGTCCCGTTGTTACTAGTACTTAACTGTCAACTACTGTAGTAGTACCACTGAAGTACCAGTATGTGTCACTTTAGAACAGGTCCCGTTGTTACTAGTACTTAACTGTCAACTATTGTAGTAAGTACCACTCAAGTACCAGTATGTGTCACTTTAGAACAGGTCCCATTGTTACTAGTACTTAACTGTCAACTACTGTAGTAAGTACCACTGAAGTACCAGTATGTGTCACTTTAGAACAGGTCCCGTTGTTACTAGTAGTTGACTGTCAACTACTGTAATAAGTACCATTGTAGTACCACTATTTACCATTATGTATCATGGTATTTATCAATAAATGTTGGAATTAAGCTAAGATTGTTGTAAATTGTTTTCTGTTGTTTTGTTTACTGAAACAAATAATTACTTTGGTATTTGTCAATACCCAATATTGTTGTGACATAAATAAAGACAGTGGTGCTTTTTTAACACTTGCATTTTATTGTTATTCATAATTTATAAGCTCTACTTTTTTTTTATTTATTACCAATAATACCACCACTGAAACATATGTGTGTGCCACAGATTATTAAAAGTGGTAAGTGTACTAATAGTTACCACTGTAAGTACCAGTCACTGCTGACACAAGTACCACCTTAAGTACCAGTGTAAGTACTACAGTAAGTACCACAGTAAGTACCAGTAACTATCAGTGTTATGTACCAGTAACTGCTGGTACAAGTACCACTATAGGTACCAGTGTAAGTACCAGTGTAAGTACCGCAGTAAGTACCAGTAACTACCAGTGGTATGTACCAGTAACTGCCGGTACAATTACCACTCAAAGTACCACTGTAGGTACCAGTGTAAGTACCACAGTAAGTACCAGTAACTACCAGTGGTATGTACCAGTAACTGCTGGTACAAGTACCACTCAAAGTACCACTGTAGGTACCAGTGTAAGTACCAGTGTATGTACCACAGTAAGTACCAGTAACTACCAGTGGTATATACCAGTAACTGCTGGTACAAGTACCACTCAAAGTACCACTCTAGGTACCAGTGTAAGTACCACAGTAAGTACCAGAGTAAGTACTAGTAAGTGTCACTGTTAGTTACTAGTAACTGACACGGTACTTAACTGGTAGGTACCGTGGAGGTCTTTTAAAGTGCTACCTGACTCGCATAAGTCACCAACTTGCAACTAGCACTCAGTGTGTGGCCGAAGTTAGTCCTATTCATCTTTTCTTGGTGCACTTCCTGTTTAGCTGTAGCTAGCTTGTAGAATTCAGTCACTGAGAATATTTTAATTGTCATTAAATCATGTTAGCTATCTTAACAGAGCTAAACAGGAAGTGCACTACCAAGTAAAGTGAACGGGGGAAATAAGGTGAATATCTTTTCCACTCTCCTGGATTAGTTGGTCTTTTGTCCCTCTCAGCCCTCCGTCCCTCCCGTCACAGTCTGATGTGCATTTACCGTGAAACAGCATGCGTTCGTTGTGATGGTTGTGGTTCTCGTCTGCGATCTCTTTCTGTCTGTGCGTGTATCTCTCCCTCAGCTTCTTGTTCACCACCTTCTGGATCTGCAGCCACAGAGAAAACCCGATTTAGAGAAAGTGTTCTGGAACGTTCAGACAGAGGATAAGACGCAGGACTGACTTTGATGATGTTGTAGCGACTGAAGACTCCGCCTGCGTTGCCTCCGTCGCGATGTTCTCTGATGGTGCTCTGCAGCTGCGGACCACACAAGAACAGAGCTCAAGTTGTGTAGATCAGTACACAAGTATGTTTCCTTAAACCGATTGTTGTTTTTAAAGGAGACCGATAGTGGAAAATTTACTTTTCTGAGTTTGTAAGCAGGTTAAAACAGTGTCTCTCATCGTTAGAACAAACGAGAATAAAACTGGACTAAACCAGGACAAAAACTGGACTAAACACGGCAAAAAATGGACTAAACCGGGGTGAGAAAACTGGACAAAACCAGGATGAAAACTGGACTAAACCAGGTCTAAGACCTTCATGAGAGAGTAGTTCCTCCTCCACAGACTGGAACTCTCTTACTGCAGTGTTTTCAGGCAGGTTTATATTCTCTTTAGGTCTAGGACTGGGGCATTACCTCCTCCTCCACAGACTAGAACTCTCTTAAGCTGGGCTTACACTGTGCGAATTTTGAAACGATTTTGCCACGAATTTTTGTCGCACGACAGATTCAAGATCGTAGCAAAATTCGGCTCCTCCGTACGAATCATTCGTGCAGTGTCTGTGGGGCTACGAGCTGCGATAACCTGCTCACGATGAACGCACGACAGCTGATCGTAGCATCGCAGCAATATCAAACATGTTTGATATTTGTCGTGTGTCGCAGGGTCCAGGCGCTGCTGAAGCAGGGAAAACAGCGTGTATGCTAGCACAGAGGTGTACAAAGATAACTAGCACACCTGAACAAACCTCCGTGAATGAGGGGCCAACTTCACGAAGGTTCTGAACAAATCCCCACGCACACAAAGACATAAGTGCAACAAACTTTAAACAAGCAGGGCTAACAGTTTTGTTATGTTTTTGGTGTATTCAGAATAAGAAGATGGCAATGCGCTTCTACCGTGTCAGACCATTTAGCGCACAGCCTAAATATGAAGCTTACACGCAGCATCCAAACACCTCAGCCCACTGTGCACAATAAACATCAGCAACTACTGTCAACACAGCCACTTTCACAAAGAATATAGCGTATCAATGTACATGAAACCACAATCATAACACCATGCCATGCGCTGCCACCAGCACAACTCTCAACAACACGCGCCAGATTTTCCCTACATAGCCTACATCAAGCAACAAACGCAACACGGGCACATACAGCAGTCAGACGCTCGTAAATCAGATTTACCCATGACAGCTCTTACCTTTCTTATTCAAAGACTGAAGTAAACACCGCCTTCATGTGCGCTGTCCTTTGTTTCGTTTCCAAAAAAGTTTATTTAGTCCAAAACACAGCTGAAACTGAAAGTCCATCAGGCCAGGGAGGTCCGAGGTTTAGTGAATCAAACCACAAAGATACACTTCGGCTTCACGCTCTCATCCAGCTCAAAATATTAAAATAACTCGTCGCATCTTCTGTTGACGGTACAACTTCATTTTGCTGCAGGACAAAACAGTGACATACGCTAGCATACATGACGTGATAAGGGGGAAGAAAAGCTCTGAATGAGAGCAGCTGGTGATGGCTGTATCCCAGCGCGGCTGCGCACACACTTCCCTGGCTCAGATCCCTCGCACAGTCTGAGCAGGTTGAACGTATGTGTTTATCGCTCCGCACAGTGTGCGCACCTCCGTCGTGAGGTCGCGCTCTTCTCGTATGCGATTCTATCGCACAGTGTGAGTTTGGAGATAATTTCATACGTATTAAAATCGTGCAAAATCGCACAGTGTATGCCCAGCTTTTACTGCAGTGTTTTCAGGCAGGTTTATACTCTCTTTAGGTCTAGGACTGGGGCATTACCTCCTCCTCTACAGACTAGAACTCTCTTACAGCAGAGTTTTCAGGCAGGTTTATACTCTCTTTAGGTCTAGGACTGGGCATTACCTCCTCCTCCACAGACTGGAACTCCTTGTCGTCTGGACACAGGTCGATGAGGACGGTGCCTTGGCTGGAGCAGTGGAAGGTCAGGTAAGGGTTTCCTCCTGCAGAACAAAGTCACTGTCAGTTCAATGCTCATTGTATCGTTGCTTTCAAAAGTCACTCATTACTAAATTACAATTTAAGTGCCCTGGAGAACACGTTACGTTACTGTGCTACTTTCATGAAAAACAAACAACCACCAGTCCAGAACCCAAACCAGGCCATGGAAGATCTGCTACAGGGCCTCAGAGGATTTTTGAAATGTATTTTCTTTTTATTTTATAGTCTATCACTACTTCCTTGTGTTTTACTATGACAATATAGAGCTACTTATCCCAATAAACAACACATTCCAGAAAGAAGAGAGCTAAATATATATATATATATATATATATATATATATATATATATATATATATATATATATATATATATATATATATATATATATATATATATAATATATATATGTATATATATATATATATATATATATACAATATCAGTTGTGTGCATTTTATGTTGTTGTCATTTGTGTTACCCAACCTCGACCGGTCCCTGGAAAAGAAATTTGTGACTGTGCCGGTCTTTACAAAATACTGTTATCTATATATCGACGCAGAGGGATCAAACCCACAACCTTCTCACTCTGAGGACAGATCTGCTGTTCTACTCTGTTGTGTTGTTGTTGTTGTTTGTTGTTGTTGTTGTACCTTGCTGTCCTCCCAAAAGCCTCTCAATGCCTTTGATGAGTTTGTGTCTGTGGCCGTAAGCGTTGATGCCGATCTCTTTGAGCTCCTCGTGGCCCATATCGGCCAGAACGTCCAGAGAAATCTGAAAATACACGAGACACACACAAAATAAAACAAGACAAGACGAGTGTTTGCACATTTGTTGTCAAGCTCATTTTCACCAAGAGCCACACAGACAGTTTGTTTTGTCATTAAAGGGACAGATGTAAAGCTACATTCACAACAAAAACTGAACCAGACTCGACTCAATCAGGAACTAAAGTTACAACATTGTCTTTTCTCTAAACTGACTCGGTTCACGTTCACTAAACACTTTTACCAACAGAACCAGCACAGTAGAGACACATCTGCCTTTGGCCTGTAGAGGCGCTGTGGGAAACTCACTCATTGTGTTTCAGCAGAAAGTTTCTGTGACAAAAGTGAAGCTAAAGGCATTTACCATCAGGCCCTGTCTGTGTCGTTCTGTCCAATCAGAAGTGCTCTGTTGTTTCCCTTGTGAAAGAGACGAGAATACACTGGTGCTAAAGCTAAATGAATCTACAAATAACTATGAACAAGGGTTTCAGGGAAAGAAGACTCTTTTATAGCCCAGTTACATTACTTATGTTTGACCATTAAAGTCAGGTCTGATTCTGCTTTAATGTCTTTGGTCAAGTTTCGGCTCCTAAATAAGTCCTGGACGAGCCCCAAATATGTTATGACCCAAACATAGAGGAGGACACGAGACAAGGGTCACAAAAAAATATATATATTTTTTTTATTTTTAAAGTTTATTTAAGTTAATAATTAAGTTATGTTTAAAAAGACCCAAAACCCTCCTGTACCCAAATAACAACTGAAAGGTGGACCTGGTGAGCCGGCAAAACAGAACAAACAGACGTGGTACCGGGCCAACCCAATACAGGGCTGTAGCAATCGGTACCAACGTCATAACTAAAAGTCAAAAACCCTCCAAACTAACCTGTTAAATAAAAGTCAATAATTGGCCCAGCAGGCCCACCAAGTCAAACAAAAGCTAACTGCAGCTAGCCGGCCTGGTGCGGCCTGCAGCCACCAGCAGCCAGGAACCAGAGCCGGGAGCCACAGGTGCGGAGGGCGGCGCAGTGAGCTGGAGCGAGAGCGAGCACCACGAAAGAGGCGCTACTTATAGCACCATCGCCGCTCCACTAATTATCCCCAAAAACAATACCTATGGGAAGAATAGGCAGAAGGGGGCGCCAGCACATAACAGCGTTATTCACCCCAAAAGTAAAACATTTTGTAAAAATAAGCCATCATTGTTTCACCTTCAAAAGTCCTGGACGGGAGTGGGATTGAATTGGCAGAAGCTGGACGGGACACGGGAGCAGGACAGGAGTGAGACTTGTGTCCCGTGTCAGTCTCTCACAGGTGAGTCACATCATAACGCTCTTGGCAAAGTCCAGCCCTAGGTCCTGGGTTCTAGTCCTGGGCAGCCTGGAGCCTTTCTATGTGAAGTTTGCATGTTCTCTCTGTGTCTGCATAGGCTTCCTTCAGGTGCTCTGGTTTCCCCTACCACTAAAAACATGTCCAAAGTGCCTCTCCTCCCCAGGACTATAAATGGAAATTAAAGCTAGAATCTGGTACAAACATTTCTGCCATCATCTGTTTTCTGTTTTTCTCATAACTTTGTAAATGTGAGTTAAATATCAAAATGTCTTCTGAAAACTAAAATAAACTGAATCTGTATTTTCTTTTTCAACAGTGACCATCTTTAACTCACTGATGTAACGGAGGATTACATAACGTTGACGAGAACAGTGCTTATTCTCTTTAGTGTCGACTCTAAACCCTCCATTACACAAACGTTTCCTGCTCAGCTCCAGGAGGCTCGAATCTGAAATGGTGTTTTTAATGTCGATGAGTCACAGTCGTAACAGTGAGTGGGCTCAGTTCATGCCAACGGTCCTTCTGTCCAGAGCTGCA